>JAHWFP010209625.1:89213-109785 GCA_023313725.1 Lithobius niger | reverse complement strand
CAAGCGCTTGCAGTGGCCCTCATCTTAGGGACAAACCTTCGTCCTATGTGCCAGGTGTGTAATCTCAGTGCTGTAGATCCATTGGTGACTGCACCCGCACAAGATAATATCCCACACCGTGCAAGGAAGCCCTCGTGATGGCGTGGGAGCTACACTGAAGATGTAGTAAAACACATCTTATTTATCTCATTAGCATGCCGTTTTGGACGATCAGGATGACTGGATCATGCACGTAATTCCCCAATTGGAAGCAAACGTCTATTTTTCACAGGAACAAAAATAAGTTTTATAGTTGGGGGTTGAGGGGGGGGGGGGGGGGCAGTGCGCCCCAATACGAGATCATGTTTTGGTCCCCATTTTAGGAACGTACTTTGGTTCTATGTTTCTTGTGTAAAATCTCAGTGCTGTAAAACATTTGATGGGTGCACCGGACAATTTTCTTCACCATGCAGGGAAGCATTTATGTGGGCGTGGGTTCTCCATTGAAGATGATAATAAAACGCATCCCGTTTATGCAATTAGCATGCAGTTTTCTGCTATCACGTTGTCTGGGCCATGCGCATATTTCCCCAATTGGAAACAAACATCTATTTCTCACGGGAAAAAAAAAGGTAAATTTTATATCTGGGGTTGAGGAGGGCAGGGCGCTCCAACACAAGCTCAGTGGGTGCCCCCCTACCTTAGGGACAAAACCAAGTCCTATGAGTCAGGTGCCTAATTCCAATTCTTAAGGGCTTTTGGTGGGGTGCAACGGACTTTTGGACCACCCTGTATAGATTATATTCTTTTTTCAAAATTTTTACACTTTTTAATTAATGCTTCAGTTTTTTTTTGCTAAAATTTTAAATTAATAAACGTTACGTTTGTCATTGTCGACAATTTTGAACATTTGTAATGTTTCAATATCAAAACGGCCCCTAATTTCAAGATGGTACCCATTACAGAACATTCACTACTTTAATTAATTTTCACTGGTTTGCCTACATCTTAAATTTGAAAGAAAACGGTTCATAATAAGCACATTTTCAACTTTTTGACCTGTTGTCCGAGTCATTTGTAATTTAGCATTTGCATTCATTGCATAGATTTAACAATTCGAAAATCAATAAAATTACGCTCAGGGTTGTTGATACTCACTTTTCTAAATCAAACAACCTCATTTCATTAGAATGGCAACGTTCACCGTATTAGTAGCTCATTTCATATTAATTAATAATAATGAAAGACATAGCATGACATAAATGAGAAATCAACTTTTGAAACAACACAAAATTCAACAAAAATTCACACGAGTGTTCACGGCATTTTAGTCGTTTTTTCGGAGTCAGCAAATTAGAGTTTTATCAGAACTGCGATATCAACCAAAATACCTAAAACTAAAAAAGGCACTATGTGGACTTTCCACTAAGCAATTCCATAGAGTATCTCGCTCGTTTTTTCTTTCTTTTTCTTTTTTAGCAAATGGCAAAGGGGTATTTTTGGCACATCAAACAATCACAGCCCACTTACGCTGATAAGTGCTGTGATGGGTAGACCATTAATAAGTGGTAAGCAGCTCTTGTGCAAAAGCAATAATCAAGAATCGAAAATAGTTGGCAACACACTAAACCAGAGTCGCATACTTAAAACGTGCTAAAAAGGCTTAATTAATCGGTTATTAAAGAATGAGAAGATAAATTAAGTAAGTGAGATCGATTTAAGTTATGTTGCATTTGATTTGCGTTCGATGGGACATCGATTGCGAAAACGACTTCTGGTTCTGACTGCTGCTAACTAAGGATTCTCATGACGACCGAATTGATAGTAAGGCCCGATTCGTTTATTGTTGCTGGCGGTAATGCATTACACCATAGTAAATATGCTTCACATGGGCTGTACAATACACTTTCACGTCCGCAATGCATCTTCACTCCAGGAAATGGCACTCAAACTTATTTTAACCGTTTTTATAGCGAGGCCGTATTCGTTTCCACAGCAACTAAGACAGGCAGCAACAGACTGACTGGACCGAAGCTTAGGCGGCGGGCTTCCAACAGTGCAGTGCGAATACAGATAAATAACGAATATGGATGTAAAAACGAATAGCTAATTTAAGTGCTACATAAACATTTAGGATAATTTTGCTAAATTAAAACGTAAATTAAAGATTTTCAGCGACATTATGTGATCGTTTCTACGTAGATACAACCTGCTAACGTCTGCAGGTTGTACCTCCGAACAACCTGCAAACATTTTTTTTTTCAGCGTATTAAAAAAAAAAACTGAAGCAATCCGAAAGTGACGGAAGGGTACTTCACTTCACATAATCCTAAAATAATAAACTCGCTAAAAAAATTAATAAAACTACAACAACATTAACACAAAATGCAGAAATTCTTACATACGCCGATAAATGTTTGTCATTGATTTATTAATAAACTGATAAAGTAAATCTCGCTAGATACTCTGATTAAATACCCCTCATGCAGCGCTATAGTTATCGATCTTTTTGGAGCACTCAAGTTTTTGCTTCTTTCGCTCGTGCATGTGTTGGCAATAAGCTCCCTCGTCACTTCATGAATCTGGATCTTAATAATTGGACAACACATGCACCCACGAGTTTAATGGAAGCAAAAATATTTGTGTTTAAAAAAATTATTGGTAACTACCCTTGCACTCGGGATATTACCTGCAAAAATATTGCGGTGTCAAAGTCACAGTTAGCAATAGACTGGCCCTCTAAGAGTTCAAGATATGCTAAACTGAGATAGACAGAAAAGACAACTGACCCCTCTGGGACACCCAAGACGATACGCGGACGCATAGGCACCAGAAATTAGGCACACCAAATCAGGGATCCAGAAAAGTAGGCACTCAAACATAATAGAAACCGGACAAATAGGCACCATGTTTTAGTCTTCCGTACAGCCGTACCGGCTGAGAAGACTATTGCAACGACTTTGCCCGTCCGTCCGTCGCTTTTTTCAACTTCGCAACGGTACCAGATATTGACGACCATTGTTTACAACGTTAAATTCAGTGTGAGAAGTTAGTTAAATAACATGGCAAATTAAAACATCGTTACTTCCTTATAGATAGTAGACTACTTCGTCGTAACAAAATTAAATAATAACGCTTGATCGTCGAATTAAAATCATAAGGTAACACTCAATAAAAACAAATGGATTTCAGCTTCGATTAAAATAGTCTCGTCGCATTGTTGCGTGAGTGAATAGGATTGCCGTCGAACCAAATTCAGCATTAGGCCTATCTGCTACTTCCGAAATTAAAACCGCATTTTTAAAATTAGGCCTAAAAATGAAAATTAGACCTAAAATGATGTTACCATGGCAACGTCAAGTTGCTACGAGTCGCTGTTGGCGTCTCTCTCGTCACTTCACTGTTACCACTGATCTATCTAGACTACGTTGCGTGTTACGTTGCAACACTGTAACTGTGTGCCTGTAGGTGCACCGTGTTGCAAAAATGAATAGGCTTACTATACAATCCATATCTCCGTTAGCTGCTATTTACGAAATTAAAACTGCTGATTAAAATTAAGACTAAAAGCTGACAATTACGCCTAAAATGTAAAATAGGCCTAAAAGCTAACACATTTTAAACCGGCAATTGTGATGGCTATTGCTTTTAGATTAGTATAGCTGTTGTATTGCATGATAGAGGTGTGCGCCTCAACAATGGAAGTGGAGGAACTGTACAGAACCGGTGCTTTTTAGACACGCTGTAGCCGCTTGTTTAAAATGTTTTCTAACTAATTGGGAGGAATTGCCCTCAAATTGGGGGGGGGGGGGGGCGGGTGGAGGGCAGAAAAAGGTTTGCCATAAAAGGTTGGTAGCGTTCGAAACTGCTAAAGATTTGTTGGCATCTCTATTACACTAGACCCTGCACTGGCATCTCTGATGTTACTTGCTAGCCTTACCGACCAGCGTAATTTTTTTATTTAATTCACCACAAAAAATTTCTGGAATGAGTTCGAAAATTCCTCCCCCCTCCCCCCATCGGTCCTAGACGAATAAATGTCCCAGATTTAATACACAAACGATTGAGAATTTGAAGGCAATCCGTCCCAATTAAAAAATAATTAAAAAAAAAACTTTGTGCCTATTTATCTGGTTTCCAATTTGTTCGAGTGCCTATTTATCCAGTGCCTAAATTGCGGTGCCTATGTGTCCAGTGCCTAATTACCCGGTGCGTATGTGTCCTTTATCTCCCAGGACATCCCTCGTGCTAGTCAAGCACTCTCCCAACTGCGCTACCTGGGCGGACCCTGGCTACATTCTCCAGTTAAGCTTAAAAGGTGTTCAGCCTTTTCTGTGGTGACCTAAAGGTGATTAATTCGTTGTTTATAGTGATATTCCGCCGAAACAGGCTGCCACCAACTTTCTTCTACCAACCAGGTAGGTAGATTGAGTGTTCGTGATGAGGACCAGAAATTGGTGACCTTTTCTAGGCTATTTTTTTTGGAAGCGTCGCGGTTTCTTTTACTTTGGGGTGCGGGACAGGGGATGGGGATAGGATTTAAACGTGCAAATTTACAAAATTTCAGCGAATTGATGCAGCCCACGGCATCTAAAATGAAATGAGTAATCGTTTTCCCCTAAAGAGTGACGTAAGATTAACATTTTTAATTCTCACACGTGGGAGGATGAATTTAAAGGGGAAAACACGAGCTTTTCATTTGCCACCCACGCCACCAGCTGTGAACAAATGAAGAACAGTTTCCGCGTTTCGTTATACAGAAATGAGGACAGGGAAGTTTGCAATCTGGCAAAAACTGGAAACAAATTCATGTCAATTTTTATTCGTAGTTGACATGTAGGATATACACATGCGGTAATAATCCCTTCCGTACTAAGCCCAAATGTCGATACACCTGATAAAAATACATGTAGAAACTTATTAAACCGTTTGGAAGGTTCACGTAGGGTGGATCAAAAAAATGCTTTAAAAAAAAATTTCGAATAGTAATACGGTAGTGCGGAAAAGTTGGTCTTCGACCTCCAATCACTATCCCCCCCAAAAAAAGAAAATCTTAAAAAATGTTTAGAGGTGCCCGCCGGGGCCTAAGGTTTAACATTATAAGTCCATTGGAAAAATGGCTTATTTCGCAAAATTGATTTTTGACTATAGTTTAAAATACAGTTTTTTTTTTACATTATCTTATTTGGTACTCTCAGAGACCATTAAAGAACCTAGAAATAAATTTTAAAAAATATTTTGTCCCTAAACTTCGTTGGGGGTTTGAAATGACGCGGGAAATTTTATTCTAATCCGACCTTTCGTTTGGGCTCGACCCAAACTACAAAAGTGCAACCAACCAACGTTTTGTAATTTGGTTTGCGTTATAGGCTACGCTATACGTTCCGCCAATAATAGTGGCATTCGCTACGTAGATCCCTACATGAAAGAATGAGTACAATGTCTCATAGAAACACCCCCCCCCCTCCCCCCCGTGAAGCATTTTATATAAAACGAAAGAACACAACCAGCAGACAACGTGTTTTTAAAACACGAAAACAATTATATGCCTGCGTCTAACAGTCTCTAACATGGTTTCGGTTTCGAAATTTCACGTTACCGTAACAACGAGGAATCCTTAAACTATTAGAGGCAGGCATATTATTGTTTCGTGCTTTGATAAACACACGTCGTCTGCTCTATAATTTAGTTTTATATATACCGCTTCGCCTTGATACGACGATTTTCAGGTTTCATACTCGGTATTCCTATTACTAGTGTAAAGGCCGCCCCTCCCCAATAAAAACAGTAATTTGGGTGACAAATTAGCAGAAGGGGTCGCCAGTGAGTCCATTACTCAGGTGGCTCTTAGGTGCGTAAGCAATAGTCATTATGACAGTTGACAGATGGCGCCACAAGTTCTGAGACAGTGCTGATGACGCTGTCAATGATATTAAGGAAAATTGGAAATTAGCCAACAGTGAAAATCATACACTAGGAATAACGTAGTTCAGTAAGCCACCTTTATGCACTTACGTTTCGTCGGAGTGGCATGACCCGGATTCGAACCGGCTACCCAGTTCGTCCCCAGATCACTTGCATAGCGCCTTAATTGCTATGGCCTCATCCTCCACTGGCATAAAGATAACTCACTGAACCCGTTATTAAGGTCACAACCGTGACCAGGGCTCCATTCGACCGAAATTCACTCGGCCATAGAGAATGGAGAGGGAAGACAAATCATACACTCACAAGGCTCACAAGTGTATGTCTATGTATAGCTGTCAATGATGGTACCTTGCGTTAGCGTATTCTGTAGAGATCTGCGTAGCAAATACCACTAATACTTTAATTTTCATTGTATTTTTGTGGGGGAGGGGGCGGGGGGTTCAATGAAAAAATGTACCCATTCTTTCATGTAGGGAGCTGTTATTTTAATTTTAATTGTATTTTTGGAAGGGAGGGGTTTTCAATGAGAAATTGTACCCATTCTCTCGTGTAGGGATCTACATGGCGAATGCCACTATTATTTTAATTTTAATTGTATTTTTTGGGGGAGCTTTCTATGATAAATTGTACCCATTCTTTCATGTAGGGATCTGCGTAGCGAATTCAACTATTTTTTAATTTTAATTGTATTTTTTTTTGTTTGGATGGGGTAGTTTTTCGATGAGAAATTGTACTCATTCTTTTCTGTAGGATGTGCGTAGCAAATGTCAATATTATTTTAATTTTAATTGTAGTTAGTTTTTTTTTTTGGGGGGGGGGGGAGGTTCTACGAGAAATTGTACCTATTCTTTCATGCAGGGATCTGCGTAGTGAATGCTACTATTATTGGTGGAGCGTAGCGTAGCCTACAACGCAAACCAAATTACAAAATGTTGGTTAGTTGCACTTTTGTAGTTTGGGTGGAATTCTGTGAAAAATTCTATGCAGTCTTTGACGTAGGGAACCCGCGAACATGAAAGAATGGGAACAATTTCTAATGTTCATTTATTGTATGTTTGTTTTTGTTTGAACAGTGACTCCATTGTGACAGTGACTTTTCCCCTCACTTGTCCCTAACGTTTGGCGATGCCATCGGGGACCACTGTGTCCTGGTAGGTCTAACCTTGGTGGTAAGGCATTCGTGACCCCAATTCTATACCATCAACCCTTCCTTGACAGCCGGGCAATCGTCTTCGTTTTAAACTTTTAAACTGTTTTACTTTTGTAATTTATAAATATACATATTTTAGTTTTAACATCGGATGGCAGTCAGTGGCCACCAGGTCCTTGCCACTCCGGTTCCGTTTGCAACAATCCTATATTATTATTATTATTATTTCAAGTATGGATCTGCGTAGTGAATGCCAATATTACGTACTTTAACGTTTATTTCTGTTGTTTATTTTCTATGAGAAATTGTACACACTCTTTCACGTAGGGATCTGAGTTCTTGAAAGAAGGGTATAATTTTTCATTGAAAACCAAAAAAAAAAAGATGACAAATTAAAGTCATAGTAACATTAATCTCATTATCCTCTACGTACTAAAGGGTGGAATAGACAAGTCGTTTGCGATTGTAACTGCTGTTGTTTATTTTTTCATGTATTTTTTTCTTGTAGCAAAGTTTAATGCCGCTACAGAGTTAAATTTAAGCTACTGTTCAAATCATAGTCGACAACTTTACACTTGTTTAATGTGTTTAAATTAGCGCACCTCACGAGTGCCTGTAGCTTACTGTGACTTTAAAAAAAGCTTGCTTGGAGTCATTTTTTTAATAATTTTTCCCAAGCTTTTTTTTTAAAGTCATCAAACGCTGCTAATTAAACAGGTGTAAACTGTTATCGAATATAATTTGAATAGAAGCTAAAAATTAAGACAGTGAAGTATTAAAATTTGCTACAGTAAAAAAAACTGCATTTTCGAAAACTGTATTTTATTAGACTCACTCCAGTCATTTTTACATCATTTTTCGGTATTGAAAATTTAGTTGGCAGTGATCTTCAGGGTGGAAAGTTTAGTATTAATGCAGTATATTGGAGGCCGAAATCAAATAATGCTTAAAGTGTGCGCGGCCTATCTTGAGTTCGCCGCAGAACGAACACTGATAATCAATTGTACGTTTTTGGCAGCAGAGTGCCTTGTTGATATCCAAGATGGTTACTAAAACAATAGCGGCCGTCGATTAAAGCCGCCCCCTCCAGGAAGACGTAGCCACTCATAAAATACTTCCTGGACTCAAGATTGTTGTAAGACACGTGAATTTATTCTTCATTATTGCTGCTCACTTGTTATCGTTATCAGTTCGCAACGTTGGCTCCATTACTCTTCGTTTGTTCGCAGATTATTTCAGTTTTAATAAGGTCAGTTTCAGTGAGGTCAGACGAGGAAAGTTATCCCTGAAACTCTTTATTAATTAGTTCCACGTATTCTCAATATGACATTAACTGTTGTGGTGGGGCAACTTTTGTTTTAATTGCTATATTTTTTTTTCCTGCATGCATCGTAAATTAAATCGACAGTGTACCTTCCTCTACAGTGATTTGTAATAGCGGAAAAAATGTAGCCTACCATCATTGCTGGCCTTTGACGAAACAGCTGGTGGCCAAGGGCGTGCCCCCAAAAACGTGTAGCCCCGATTGATATTATTTCTGTCTCCCTTCCTCCCCCAACCCCCACGTTGCCGATTTTTCGTGGTTATCCAAATCCTCTGAAACAAAAAATAAAAACTTAGCCCTCAGTTTTTTTGCTAAGGGGGTAAAATACAATTATTATCACCATAAGAGAGATCACAACTTCAATGCGGTACTATAAAAATGCATATATTTTTTTTAGTTGGTTTATCGTTACAAAGCATGTTTAACTAGCATGTTTAGCTGTCGCTTATGACAAAGTTTGGCTTTGATGGCTCTTGGTAACCCCCCCCCCCCACCCCGCCACCACTCCTGCCCTACCTCGGTTTCGAACAATTGCTGCTTTTTGTCGGTCGAGTCAGGCAGGCCAGTCAGGTTCAGTAGTAGTGACAATTTGTGTAATTTGCGGGACTTTGAAGTTTTTTACTGTTTTGATACATTTGGTACATGTGGTATTCTGTTTTGTTCTGTTTGTTGTATGTTTATTCTAGGTTAATTATTTAGACGCGCATATCTTCGGGCAACTATGCCCTCAATAAATCCGTTAACCCGTTAACTGGCATTGTGGGTTTGTAACTGTGTCACTTTTTTTCATCCCCCTCTGGAATTGCTTGTTTTGGTAATGGTTGTGTATGTTTGAAAGTGAACAAGGTAAAACGTTGGAAAGCCTTACAGCTAAACCCAGGTCTTGTAGAATAAACTGAGATGTTGACACTCAATCAAGAATCCATGTCTCTCGACTCTGATTTCACACGTCATTTGGTAGCAGCGCTTACAGTAGGATTTGAACTTCGACTGAACTTTTGGGTGAGCCTGTATTTTACGCTCGAATATCGCTCCATACGTTCATCAGTATTCTACAAGTGTTTTTTTTCCACAGATCTCCATATTTATAAGCTTTCATATGCGTGCCTTTTACAAAGGTTTTTTACATCCCTCTTCAACGTACGTGGTCATCTTTCGTCTTCATCCTCAAACACATTTTTTATAAAGCATTCATCTGAAAAGAGGCTCTTGTAAAGTTTGTCCGTATCGTTCCATTCGAACACCTGACGACAGTCATTAGCTAATTATCAGCAATTATGGGTCATTACCACGTTCGACAAGCAAGACTTTTTGGATACATTTGCCAGCCATCGAACACTGTATGAAGTAACAACTTTATCACGAGGACTGACGTTCCATTCTTTGCAACTTGTAACTTGGGTTTTGGCGGGAACCTTGCTATAAAATGGAAAGAATGTTTTACCGCCAGAGATGACACTCGCAAACAGGACAAATTCAAGTTGATCGATGTCACGTTGTAAATAATTCTTGTTGTAAATTTTGCTGAAGGAGACGAAATAAATTGGGTCATTTTGTTTGCAAGCGTGAGTCGACCCATTGAATTTATAATGGTGGCAGCAGTGGGACGATACGGCCAAACCTTACACTCTGTTATACGGGCATATGTCTCTTTGACGGCAGAGAATACCTTTTCTTGAAGATGAAGGTAGCCAACCACCTACGCCAAGAGGGACACTTCGATGCCTTAACCAAAGCTGCCCCCCACAGCGGACGTACTGGCAGCCATACGCAACGCCTCGGCAACGAGCAATGCTTTCGCTCTGAACTTCTTGATAAAATGTCTCGCTGATAATCAGCTAATTAATTACCTTGAAGCAAAATTTGCAAAGGTCGTCTGGAATAACTGGAACACACGTTTTACATCTAAAATCAGCTGCAGAACAAAGGGTTTCAAAGGGTTTAACGAGCGTTAACCGCTCCTGGTCATCTGCCCGAAGCCCTAAGCCCTATGTCTGCAACAGCCAGATTCCCAGGCTGTCACCCACCCAAGTATCAATCCAGCCCAATGCTGCTTAACTTCGGGGATCTGACGAGAACCGGTGTTTCCAGCACTGCAAGGCCGCAGACATAACCCTAGGTAACAATGAAACCATGACTGAATATCTCGCCCATATTAAAGAGATATATGCCATCTACGCACCAATGCAGGACGAAATGTGACAGGTTCTGACATCATTTTTTATACTTTGAGAGGCATCATACTTTGATGAGACGTGGTTGCAAACTGGCATCCCATTCTTAAAACCTCTTTTGCCGATCAAGGAGAAGGCTGTGACATAGATTAGAAAGTTAACTAGATGTACCGTCTCACCTCTTCCCATCCTACGCGGACCTCTAGCGGAAGTTGTGGCTACTAATACCTTTGCTAATGCTTTTGCCTTCGAAGCAGCACGAAAGCAAAGCATTAGCAGAGGTATTAGTAGCCGCAACTTCCGCTAGAGGTCCGCGTAGGATGGGAATAGGTGAGACGGTACATCTAGTTAACTTTCTAATCTATGGCTGTGAAGTTTCAACATCCTCCTAACTACTAAAGTGAGAGAACGAGAGGAGTCCAGAGCACCCCGAAATCAGATCCAGTGTACGTGGTGTGACGATATAACTACAAGAATCTATGTGCCGAGTCAAGCTACAACATGATTCTGCTAAGACTCCTGCAAGTAACACGACTGTAACGCAACAACGACCTGCTAGGATTCGTCCTTTTCGTTCACGTCCAAAGCCCACATCACGCCAGCTCCAAGCAGATGATTCTAATGATGGGATATGTCTGGGGAACTCGATGAACAACTTTCTCCCTAAGCTACCCAAGTGACACTTGCGAATCTCACGACTCTTCGAGATGGAACGCAAATTTGCCCTCACTCTACATTCTACACTGCATCTACAAAATGCAAGAGAATAGTAGGATTCTTCAAAATTTTGAGAATAAGCACTTACACCTGCCAACCAAAAAGGAATGAGGATATCTTAACAATATAATAATGGTGTGAAAGCAATATCAATAAATCACCACATAGTGACACGAGACAAAAAAGCGCAATATAGAGCAAAAAGGAAACAAAAACACACAAAACAACATAAAAGGCCACAAAAAAGAGAGAAAAAAAAAATGAGAGATTACAGATGTATTCGTCCAAGGACGAGGTGGCGGGAATGGTATTCAGAATGGAGGCGGCATTTCCCAGCTGAACAGCAATGCTGATCCGTTGCAGTAAGAAGGCAGTGGCCCATTTCCCCCCACTAGATGAAGTAATCCTGTGGCCAATGGCATGCAGCAAAGAAAGGCCATCGGGACCTATAGAGCCCAAAGACTCAATGGCGATGGGGCAGAAGATGTGAATAGTTTGTTTTGGATAGTGGTACCACGAGCCATACCACCTGCTGCGAGGACCGGCTCCATGACCCCAAAGCGGTTTCTACAAAGATTCACCTAGTTTCGAATGATTCAATCATCTTGGCAGCACTTTTTCGTGTCATTAAGAGAGAAACACCCAATTTGATTTTACGTTTGGAGAACTTTTAATACTCCGTGCCACAAATCTTATATCTACACTTCACCTAAGAAAGGGAATTACCATATCCCAAGGTAATCAACGATTTGCACTCAGGAAAGATGACTTCCTATTGCACAGTGTCGACTACTTGCATGGATGTGTTGAGTGTAGGTTAGATGGGAATGGAATCATGCCTCCTAAGCCTCCCTCAACACCTCAACACCTAGGTGTGATCAACACTGTTGAGTGAGAGTCTTCTGTGAAGCATGTGTAACACCCGAAAATACGCAAGAATTTCCCTAACAATGTGGTAACGTGAGATTTATGGTACCAACATCTAGGTCATCCCTCTACTTTCATTATGCAGAAGATAGCTAAAGACTTTCTTCTACAGCGTGTAAATTTTGGTAACCCTACTATTGGTTCCTGTGGGGTACCTGTATATCATGAAAAAGCCAACGTTGAATATTTCCGAAAGCTGCTAATGTACGTTCATTGCGTGTGATTCAAATTCTCCATGCCAACATGTCTGAGGCCACCTACGGAAATACGTTTTCTATTCTTATTAATTGAGGACTACTCCCGACGTATTTTTCCTTTTTATTTGGCCTCAAATGATTTCTTTTGCAACGTCAGAATGACATACGTCACAGATTTCTCACAGTCCGTACTGACAATGAGCAGATCTGGAGAGTCTACCCAATTTAAGACTTACCTTTCTTCACAAGGTGTGAAGCATTTCTCTTCTACTCCCTACCCACTGCAATGTAATCCGTTAATTGAGCCATCATTCCTAATGATCATATGCCTACAGCACTATTCGAACATGGCAGACTACTTACGCATATATGGAGATACACCGTTATCTTCATGTTATCTTCATAACATCATTACTACACCATTATTTGGTTGCCCACAACAAGAACCTAAGGGTATGAGTCAAAAGACTGACACCCAAAAGGCCGACAGATGAAAGGCATACAACCAAAAGGCCGACAGGTCCAAAAATTCCGACTTACCAGAAGGCCGACAGGTACAAAAGGTAGACACACCAGAAGGCCGATATTTACAAAAGGCCGATATTTACAAAAGGCCGACACCCCCGAAGGCTAACAGGTACAAAAAGCGGACACGCTAATACCTTACAAAACTTCGTTATACTAGCCTAAAGTATGTTTTTGTTAATCTCGAACTTGCAACAACACTAGTAACGAATTCTGGAACTTTTTGGTGGGGGGGGGGGGGGGGGGGAAGGGAAGAGAACATGTTCATTATTTGCACAATAGCAATGAAAAAGGGCGAGCCTGTTCATTCTTTGCTTGGTCGCAATGAAAAAGGGCATGTGACTGGCATTGTAATGGGTAATATCGTTTTCTTAAATATCAAGCTAGTTTCACGAAGTTTTGTAAGGTATTACGGTGTCTGCCTTTTGCACTAGCCGGCCTTTTGGGGTGTCGGCCTTTTGTACCTGTCAGCCTTTTGGCTGTATGCCTTTTATCTGCCGGCCTTTTGGGTGTTGGCCTTATGGGTGTCGGCCTTTTGACCGGGATCCATGGGTCCGTGGGTCCGGATCATTACCCTTCTTCCAGTCAGCATCTTTATATGTGCGGCTGCCTCTACTGTTACGTTCTACCTACACAGCATCGTAAAAAAATTGATCTACAGCCAAACTCACCACTTTCTTCGGCTATGCAACCCGTTGTGGAGGCTTCCGTCTTCCATATTTGGATACTCGTGCACTCTAATTTCTAGGGATGTGCAATTTGATGAATAAAATTTGCGTGGAGTTGACTTACTTTCAACTTCCATGAGTTCGAGACCACTATTCTTTGTTGACACTGTCATTGAATGACTCCAACATGCTCTCGACCAGGCCATAGGAGTTGAGTTGTTTGGGTGGATAAGCAACTTGACTAAACCGGAAGTTTAAGAGCGTGGCATCAAAGGACGTACCGCCACGCCAATCGGCACTCGCGGCAGCGTGATCGGAAATTTACACCCAACGCACTAGGTTTAATCCCTCTAAACCATCTTAACATGGCGGAGAAAGTAGACGACTCCTAGTATAACGCGGTACTAAACTGGTATAACGGTACTAAATTAGATTTAGTAATTTTTTCAATTTTTCTGCTGCTACGACATTTTAACTTGCTTAAACTTACCGTTGTCACAAGAAGATGACTCATTCTACACCGGTTTTCTTGCAAATATCATGCATTCATAAGCACCCCGTCTCATGTGTTACAAAAATACGATATTTACTTCCCCAGCAATCGGCGTTAAGGTTTCGTTCGACTGTCAAACATTGTTACAAAACACAATGGCACCTACGCTTTAACAATCTCATATCTTACCTAGGTTTGATACATCATAAAAAACGTAGTACAGGGCGTATTTCACAGAAAATTCCTCCGCCTACGGTGGAATTCCATTCGTCTACAAGCGGATCACCCGCGAATACCTCATGGCGGCTTGGTCAGGCGGAAGTAGCAGACGCGCTTTGTATTCTGGGATACATTGGCGAGTCATGCTTGCCATCGACGACTACGCACTTCGGCTATGCATTTGAGCTGGGAGTTGCTTATCCATCCAAACACAACTCAACTCCTATGACCAGGCCTTCCTCCCATTTAGGATTCACCTCCGTCAGTTGACTCTCCTACAGGTCCTGTCTATGATTTCATTGCGGTAGCGGTCGTCCTCCGGGCACTACGAAAGAAGTTCTGGAAGAACGACATGCCAGAGAGAACGTCACATGTAATTATCAGTTGACTACTTTTCTCAACTCTTCACTTACGTACTACTCTCGATTCTTTGGTGATGTCAAAGATTGTTCAGTCAAAGAATCGAGAGTAGTCAGTGAAGCGTTGAGAGAAGTAGTCCACATGGTTTGCTAAGTAAGCTCAAAGCTAGACTGGTTGCTGCTGCGTGGAATGAAAATGCCAAATTCGAATACGTCACTGCTTACTCGCCCATTGTGTATCGTTTCTCCGTGCATCTAGTATCGCTTCTAAACACCGTCACTGCATACTTATTCAGCAGTGTCATTTGAGTAGCTTGCTTAACTCAGCCTCCTGGATTTGACACGCACGGGGAGAAGGGAGAGCAACTCTCCGGCTTAAGCGAGTCAGGCCACAATTGGTATAAGTGTGTAAGGGCGCGTTTACGCAATGACTCGCCTTTGCATTCTCGCAGCTAGAAGCTAGAAATCATCTGAAATTCCAACAGGCGGAGGTTTTAGCTTTGTCGACTCGCAATGAATAATGCGAGTTCTGAAGGGACTGCGAACATTTCATCAGGAGGAATTCTTTATCTTATTGCCACGGATTATAAGACTTAAGCATTTACTCAAACGACGTCGGATTTAGCTAATCCAGACAGCGTCGTTACCATGGCAACAACAACTATGCCATTACGAATAAATTCTAGCTGCGAGAATGCTAAGGCGAGTCGTTGCGTAAACCCGGCCTCAGCGAGATTTTCCTCCTAATACGTTTGATTAAATCCCAATACAATCCCCGTATATTCGTGCAGCGTTCCGGCGATGTACGCTTGTACCTTTGCTTATTTGTTTGCGATAATCTAATAAATGTGAAACACGAACAAATCTACCATAAATTTCTTGAAATCCTACTTGAATACCTGGAAATAGTAGAGGTCAACGGCCAAAAATACATAGGTTAGCGAAATTCAGAACATCGCGAATTTTGTCACTTTTAGCATCGGTAAATACTTACAAAACCAACTTGAAGATCTTCCTCTACTTGACGCCAATCCTTTAAAGACAATTGCAGCAACTCTGAAAGTCTTAGGAGATTGTGAAGACTCCGAACCAATGGACAAGACGACTTATCCAGAAATGTTAGGTTCCGTGATGTTCTTTGCTATACATTCTCGCACAGACAGAATTTATACCGTCATGAAGTTAGCTAGAATATCAGTAATCATAATCGCCATGCAATTATGTGGCTCTACAGCTAACATGGAAGTATTTGAAGGGAACCATAGATCATAAGATCCGTTACGGGTCGTCGAAGATTGGATCCTATGCACTCTATCTCTGAGAACAAGAGAGTGCCAGGATTTACTTATTTCTCTTGGGGCCATTCCCTTGAGTTGGTCCAGCAAGACACAACACCTTGTGGTACATTCAAGTTGCGAAGCGGACATAATGAAATTAGTGATGTGTTTAAGGAATAGGCCTGTATTACGTGGACTGATCTACAAATTGGGCCCAACAGAATTGGTTTATCTGGTCCTGATTTTCTCTGATTGCAGATCAGCGATTGAGCTAGTCGTCAATGTGGGAATGCACAGTCAAGGCGTTATCTTAAACAGGACGGAAAGCCCAAATGGGTTCGATAAGTGTTAAATAAACACAGATGCAAACCTATTTATGGTGCCTTTTGGACTTAAATATCAGATTGCCTGAGCTGAGTATTGAACCCACGACCTTCGAAACTAAATGCCGAAGTCCTACTTCTAATCCGTACCGACACGGCCTATGTATATGTGTGCATGTTAAATGCTGCCTATGGACGTGTCTATTTTAAATAGGCTATGTCAGTATGGCGTAGCGGTAGTACTTCAGACTTTGGAGTTTCAAAGGTCGCGGGTTCAATTTCCTGCTAAGACAGGCTAACATTTAAGCCCAAAGGCAACGTAAATAGGCTTGCATCTGTATTTATCTAAGGCATTATCTTCTTACTAGAGGAAGCCCGTGCTTTGCACGGGGCTGGTCACATTTCCCGGGACACATTTCCCGGGACATTTTCCCGGCACTCTTCCCGAACACTTGTCAGATTGATCGACCACTCATGCCTGGCTCCTTATTGGCTGCACGTAGAGTGGGAGAGTGCATTTTCAATGAGGGCGCGAGGAGGGGAGAAGTTGTTTTCCTTTAGGCTTTCCTTTAGGTTTTCCTTTTCCTTTTAGCCGGTCTCCGATATTATTATAAAGATAAACAGTTATATCAGAGATGAAATAGCTACAATAACATTACATTCTTCCCAGCCATCGATATGCTGGCTGAGCCCTCTGACTAAAAATGTGCCGAATTTAAGACTTCTTGAAGTGACGTGGACCTACTTTTGTCTACAGTAGTCGGGATGGACATTACTTTATTTCGCACAAGATGGAATTCGCTTCTAGTGATGCACTCTCAGTCACGTTTCGTGTGGGGTATTGAACGGTAAAAATCATTCTCCATTTCATTTTGAAGATGTGTTACTGTATAAAAACCAGTTTGTGCCTGGGGAATACTAGTTGAGCTATTAACCGCTTTAATAGCATGTTTAACGGGCGCTGTTGGCTTGTAACTGTCATTTTTTCCTTTTCCTCTGGTATTGTTGGTTTGGTAATGGCTACATGTTTGAAAGTGAACAGGGTGACACGTGAAAAAGCCTCACGGCTAAACCTCGGCCTTGTTGAATAAACCGAGATATTGCAGTTCAATCAAGATTCCACGTCTCGCCTTTAATTTCACACGTCATTTTTTATTGTTATTATTTTGAACCTTATGTCATTTGTTATGTCTTTTGCTTTTGTAGCGGAACAGGTCCAAGTTTTATCCTCACTTGAACGTTTTAGAAGGGGAATGCAGTCAACAGGCAAGGGATATGATACCAGGGATAACTTTTTACTTTAGACAGTTCGGTCGTTACATTTGTTTACAAATGTTGCAAACTGAGTACTAATGGTTTGGTTTAAACCCATTTCACGTCTGCAAAACTGTATAAACTTTAAGGCCAGCCATACACTGCATCGAACATGTATCTAACGTGAAAACGCCTTAAGACACCACGGTTTTTTTCCAGTCGGATGTCCACTGTTTTCGCTCACGACGGGTTTGGTCAACTGAATACGAAACTCCAAAATGGTCGCTGTACTTCGTATTGAAAGTGAGGGTCACGTGGCTCCGCCGAGCTGTTTGATAGTGTTTTGTCATAAGACGAAAGTTTGGGTATACCTTCCCAAGACAAGGAAAAAAAACGACACACGGCATCTGATGACATGTTTGAGGCACTGCGAGACCGCTCCATTGGAATCCATGTTAAATTAATTGCATCAGAGGCCTTAAGTCAAAATGTTCTGCCGCAAGGTGTTTTGTTCGATGCAGTGTGCTGCCAGCCTAATATTTTGAACAGTTGCGGCTCAGCCCATGCTGTTTGAAGTTTCTTTTCAGAACATGCAAACATGAAAACAGTTTATGGGTTTGTCGTTAGGTGTCGTTTTGTTCTGTGTGGTGTGTGCCCAGTGGGCGCGCACCACATAATAGAAGAAAACACATTACGACAAAACGTTTTGTCTTAGCACGTCTGAAGGGGGGGGGGGGGGTTACTTTACAACCTGAGATGGGACACACGTATCAACAATATCATTGGCAATGCTTCCCACTGACTACGATTACTTAGCCATATCCTTTCGGATTTCACTTGTGACACTAAGAAGTCCGTCTATTTTGCCATGGTTAGATAACTACTTGAGTGTGGTGCAGTAACATGGTACCCATAATGATCACATCAATAAGTTGGAAAGGGTAAGATTCATTACCGCCGAATACAGAAATGATGTGTGTGTGTGTTACTGTCTTGATGTGGGATCTTGATTTTTCAACACTTAGCCAGAGGATGTGGGAACATAGCCTTGGACTGCTATACAAAATCAAACATGGTCTCACGTTCATTGATTCTGGGATTCTGATCAGTTTTGTCAGGCCCCAAATTTCATTTCTAAGAATGACTCCTCCCAGAAGATTAAAAGGTGGGACCTGACTACCTCACGTGTTCTTTCTTTCCAAGAAGTATTGTGGACTGGAACTGCCTACCTCCTTGTGTAGCAGAGGCATCTACGTTAGCTGTTTTCTCTACAAGTGCAAGGGCCTCCGACAAAAACCCTCCCTGTAGCCATAATCCTTAGTAATTCCGTTTTTTTTTTAATTGAGGGAGTTTTTATCTTTATATACACTATAATGCTCACATGTGGGCGTTGTGTTTCATCTTTGCTTTACTTTACTTTACTTTACTTTAAAAAGGTTTGTTTTCGTTTTAAACCATCTACTAATATAATTACCTGAACAAAAAACGGCTTCGCCGTTTAGAAAAAAGCATTAGAGCCCGTTTCCCCATACTCGCTGTAAAGGTACACGAATAAAAACGGATTAGAGTTCACTCGAACGCAACGAAGTATAATTTGAACCCCAATTCCAGGGAACAAGGACTGTTTTTGCTCAGTGGTTATGTCAGAAAGTGAACGCAGTTTGTGTTTGAAATGTTTAACGTTTGCGTGCGCGTGTATGTTTGTGTGCACTTAATTTGGGTGATGAACAGGATTTTGTTAATATTTGACTGTGTTTGTTGTTTTTCCTGCGAGTGGCTATATGTGTATTTTGTATGCATTTATAATTTGTGAAGCAAGCATACTCCTAATTATGGGAGTATTTATTGTTTTTTTTTGTGTATGTGTTTTTCATCCTTCGTAGGCGTTTTTATTGTTTACGTCGTTTGTTCGTATGTGTTTTAGATTTTCGTTCTGTTTCATGTGCGTGTGTATGTTGTATTTTGTGTGCGTATTTTATTTGTGCGAAGTTTCCAACGGTTTTGTTATTTTGATTAGCGATGTACATGAAAACGTGTATGTGAAGACTGGCATGTCGCAATCCTTGTTCCCTGGAATTGGAGTTCAAATTATAGTTCGTTGCGTTCGAGTGAACTCTAACCGTTTTTATTCGTGTACCTTCACAGCTGTGAGCATGGGGAAACGAGCTCTAATGCTTTTTTCTAAACGGTGAAGCCGTTTTTTGTTCAGTTAAGTTGTTTCATTTTTCGCTTCCATTTTATTGTAATTGTTACGGTCAGGTCTATCATGCGTACTATATGTCCATTGTACACCCTATTTTGTTTGCGAAAAACGAAACATTAGAAATGCGTATTTCTGTTGAGGTTCTGCCCAAGCTTTATCCCATGTTTGTTATTTGATGGCAACGCACTAGCGTGTGTCTAAAGTTAGCATGTATCAACTGAAGGGTAGTTGATTCTGCATTGTTGCAAGCAGATACTGTATTATGGCAAACAGTCGCGGAAACAATTCAACTAGTTTCCCGAAGCCTGCATTGAAGAAATAAATAAGTCATTCAGTCATGTCAGCCGTCCAATTTTGAGGCCTCATTGCCTCAAAATTACAGACTTTGTAGCCTATGGTTTAAAACTGAAAGGTTAAAGCGAAAACCAAGACCATTTCATTTTGTTTCTCGACAACGAAAATATATTAAGTTTAATGAAGCCGTAGCCCGAAGCTACCACAACAATGTGACTTTCCCCGTGCCTGAGCATCGTTGCATCTTGTTCCAGTGAGATCCAGTAGACTCTCAATAAATCTAATCTGTAATCTGTGAGTTACAATCCGATTTTGTGCGTCTCGCCTATTTTTGCCCCATTGTTACATATTGCAGCAGTGCATTCTGGGCCTCCGCTGCCACCAGTCCAGTTTTTTTAAATTCTCGTGCGTAAACTAACTCTAATAAGCACTGCCTGACGGCCGGACTAATACCCAACCTCAGGAGCCAGCACAAGGAGGAGGAGGAGCAGCCTGCAGCAGCAGCAGCAGCCCAACAATTCAAAGGAACGGCTACAATCGTGGCTACAATTTAAAGTAACG
>JAHWFP010209625.1:44412-83787 GCA_023313725.1 Lithobius niger | reverse complement strand
TTTTTTTTTTTACCTTGGTAAGTAAATAGTGTCTTAATACTGTATAACGCCATACAGCCATAGCCATAGCCATAGCTGTAGTACATATCGAATCTTGGGTGAAAAATAGTATAATGACTAAGGTTTCTTCTATACGTTAGTACAAACAAAAACGTCAAGTGTGCCGTAAAAAAAAGGACATATAATTAAACTTGTTCACTTTACTTGTTCACTTGTTCACTTTACTTGTTCAAATGTACACAGATAAAAATTGATGATTTTTAAAATTAAATAATCAAATGTATGCTTCAGAAAATTATATCTGTTTAAGTGCTGTTGTGCTTTACGAATTAAAAATATACTTATAGCACAACAGCACTTAAACAGGTGCAATTTTCTGAATTGTATAGATTTGATTATTTAAATTAAAATTAATACATTTTTATCCGCGTACATTTTAATCAAATCAAAAACCAAAAATGGTAAAAGGGAACGCCAAGTTCTGAATGGTTCGGCCCTTCAAAGGAGTGATATCAACGCACCAAAACATTCGCCAAGATAATCGCACCGATTAATAGTTCGAAGGTTAAATGAAAACTCGAAAATTGCTACCTTCGGTATCTATGTTCAAGTTTTCATTTAACGTCCAAAGTATTAGTCGGTGCGATTAACTTGGCGAATGTTTTGGTGTGTTGAAATCACTCCTTTGAAGGGCCGAACCATTCGAAACTTGGCGGTCTCTTTTACCAGTTTTGGTTTTTGATTTGATATCACTGTTTCTTTAAAAGTGTGTATTAGATTCAACTAAACTAGCCTGCAGATGTGTAATAAATTGCGACGTCAACAGTAGCTTGAGTGGTAAATTATCTAATATTTCAATTTCATATCACTCCTTTGAGAGGGTGAACCATTCTCAACTTAGTCGCCTCTTTATTAGTTTTTGGTTTTGTTTTCATTTAAAAAAAAAAAATTATTTAGTTCATATCACTCCTTTGTGAGGCCGAGTCATTCTCAACTTGGTGGGTTCTTTACCAGATTTTGGCTTTATTTTAATATTTTATTTGTTTTTCGTGAACTGGACGTTGACACAATTTCTTTGGTAACGTTGTTTAGATTCGTGGGGACATACTAGCGTGCGTCTAGATACGCACGTCAGTATACACGTTGTCATTGTCTTAATTTGACCTGGTCAATCAGAGACGATGCCGACAATGCTAACAATGGTTACAACAATACTTTCGTACTTACGCGCCTTCCCACGCCGTTCCCGTTATACCTCTAGGTTGTAAACCAGAAAAGGTATGCAGTTCGTATCGTACTGCATCTAATCGTCCAATTTCGTCATATTCAAAATTCAAAATTCGTCGTATCTTGGTATCGGTTAATAATCACCTTATGGGAATTAACATGGGTATGAGCGGACTAGAAGAAAAAGAAGAAACTAGAAGAAAAAACTAGTAACACATTTGCAACGTTATGAAGGGTCAAAGTTTGCATTGAAAGCCACTTAGCTGACATCCTTCACAAGTTAGTTTTTGTCAGGTGGGTCATTGCTCTCTATTTTACCACAATTTAAGCTTTTGTGCCGTATTATTATTTTCCCCAAGCAACTGGAATGTGCCAAACTATGCTTCAGGATATTATGCACTGACGCTATGGCGTCGCGCTACAATGGTTTACAACCTTAACAATTGAATTAATGTGATGTTTGTTGCCTAAACTTGGCGCGACACACTAGCGTGTGTCTAGTCAAATATAGTGAAACTTCAATCATACAGGCCTTACCCTTTTTGTACGGCGCACTTGACGTTTTTGTTTGTAATAAATTCAATTCTATTCAATTCTTCAATCTATGCCTTCCGGCTGGCGTTTGCTGATTGGCATTGTTTCCTACTTACAATGCTTAAATCCATGTAAAACAATAAAACTGACCCTTTAGGGTCCCGTACCTCCGGAATAGCTTGAACAATTGGAAAATGGTTGAATGACAACGAAATTTTTGGCTTAGATCATGTTTTTTTCTCATTTTTATGTAATTTTTTTTTAACAATTTGAGTACGACAAATCCCAGTATGTGGATGCATTTGCTTTTTACTTTTTAAAAACAACATACATTTTTTTTTAGCAAGTTTACAACGGTTTTTTAATTTTTTAATATTTAATGTTTATAGCCTCATCATTTAAACATTCCATTGTCTGCACCTTGGCCATCCTTCCCCTGAATTACCTACACGTTTGGTGATGCCATCGGGGACCAATGTGTCCCTGGCAGGTCTAACCTTGGTGTTAAGGCATTCGTGTCCCTCACCCCACCTCCGTCTATTCCACATTCCCGGCCATTGTTTTATTCTATTCATTTTATCTTATTGTTGAAATTCAATACAACTAATTTCTTGTCTTTTAAAGACGTTAATTTTACAGAAAATGGCGTATAATTGTGGCTGGTTGTTAGCGACCCCCCGGTCCTTGCCAGACCCGTTGCTACTGCGACAAACTTTGATTTATTATTATTATCTTTAT
This sequence comes from Lithobius niger, assembly GCA_023313725.1. Lineage (NCBI taxonomy): Eukaryota > Metazoa > Arthropoda > Chilopoda > Lithobiomorpha > Lithobiidae > Lithobius > Lithobius niger. The sequence continues at coordinate 81,288 of JAHWFP010209625.1, read as the reverse complement.
TAATAAAATCGAGTTGTCGCGCAGAATGGACGGCAACGAGACGGCCACAAGACGGCCGCCACAAGACGGCCGCAAGTAATTGATAGGGCATATATCCGTTTTCATTGTCGGATGAGCCCGCTCGCCCTCTTGCTGTCGAGTTGTCGCGTAGGATGGACGGCAACGAGACGGCCACAAAACGGCCGCCACAAGACGGCCGCAAGTAATTGATAGAGCACATATCCGTTTTCATTGTCGGTCGCTCGCCCTTTTTCTTTGCTACCGTCGGAAGAATGAGCCTGCTCGCCCTCTTGCTGATTGTTGAAGCTTCGTTTGTTTAATCCTCCCTTACAATGTCTCCAATGCCTATTATTTAATTCCGGTGTACAAAGGCGTATTTATTTATTTCACATGTACAAACGCGTATTCCAACCATTTTTGCAGGAAAGAATCATATGTATCATATGTATGCACGGGCTTCCGCTAGTTATTATTATGTTTCAGATTTTAGGTAGGTGCAGTAGTTTTTTCTGAAACGGTAGCAGAAGTTCGTTGACAGTAGTGAAATTTACGTAAGGCTCCGTACTTTTACTCTTGCACAGAATGCGTAGTTTTGGTATAAAAATACCTTACATAGGATAGAAACGGAGATATTAATTGTTTTTGTTTCGTTGTGTAGTGAGGACTTCAATCATATATATATATATTCGGCGATATTAACTACTAATCTAGATATGACTAGAGTGTACAATATGGCCACTGAAAACTCCGCCGATTCGATAATTTGTCCTCTTGGCACTTTCTGTTGGTCGAGGGCGCTAGTTACAGCCAAAAAGAATGCCAACTGAGATGATGCCGCTCTTTTCCTTGATACACGAACGCGTCGTTATTTACTGCAAGCGCAGAGAAATACCGTGTGTTTCTTTTTCTACCAGCAGTGCAGCAGCTGGCAGAAGTTTGCTAAATGCCTACGTCACGCAAACGTCACTAGCGCTATAGATGACCAAAAGAACGCGCTCCTTGGTAGATTAGTACACACAAAGCCCAACCGTACAGACAAGCAAAAATGGCCGCTGCCATATCCGGGCTAGGACGATATATGGTAAACTGCGTTTACCGGACTAGCAGATTCCCGACTGAAGGCGTAGCCAGCATCGATACGTCCGCTTTGAGATTATGGGATGGCAGCCACCATGATGATTAACATGGGGGTACACAATGTTCGAGAAGCACAAGGCCGACGAGTAGGGGAAAATACGCATGGCTACAGTTACACTGATACTCTTTGCAAATTTATCCTAGCACAGAAAAAAAGTTTGCACTAATTTTCCAATAGCTGTTTCGATTTTAGAAATTGATTTTTTTGCATCATTTTAAAGATATACAGTGTTTTCACATTTTTGGTAACCTGCTCAATACGTTTTAACATTAATCGCGCAATTAAGACAGAATGATGAATTGTGGGATGTGTATAATTCTAGAACGATATGTGAAAGAGAGAATATGGTAATCCTACAATATATTTATTTATTTATTTTAATTACAAAATTATTGTAACCCCCTACAAAGAGCATAACAGCAATTTCAAATTAAAATAATAATTTCACGAATCTCATTCAGGCGAGAGCAGAGACGATACAGGCGCGAAAGGGGTACATTAAGGGGCGCCGCCATATTCTTCTTGCCTGAATGAGATTCACAAAATTGTTGTTTTAATCTGAAATTGTAAGTAAAATAAGTAAATAAATATATTGTAAGATTAGCCTTTGGCGAATCTCATCAGATCACATTCAGACGAGAACTGGAAATTGGCTGGCGCCATTTTTCGTTGTTGACGTCGGCCAAGCGTTGGCTGGAAGAAAGAATGCAAAGGATTGTAATGCATTGTTTCTAGTACAGTTGCCACCCCCTGATCCAGGCGATTGCCGTAATCGTTCAACTCGCTGAAAAAACGTTATCATGGAAGTTTTGTTGGCAATCGAAAAGAATCCATAGAATTTTATGGTTGTGTATTAATTTCTTTACCTATCCGCTGCTTTGTGGTTTCAGTTAAATCCAGCATAACTATATAAAAACAAGGCCATATTTGCTGTAGACGGTCAGATTTTTCATCGATGGGAAGCAGCCATCTTGTTTCCGCAGCAGCGCTAGCACTTTTATTCCGTGCGTTTCTTTTCCATCTAGCAATTTAGCGAAACAGGAGTATTGTTCGCGATTAACGTCAAATGGCCGGTCAACAACCGGCACTGAATCAGAGTCCTTTGATTTAACGAACCGACGAAGCGACTGAATTTGTGTATTGAATAGACGTTGACTTTACACCATACTCGTATTTCGCTAAATTGCTAGATGGAAAAGACCACGCACGGATTGTTGCTGCATGGCGGCATTTAGCACTGCACGAAACGAGGAAAAGAGACGCGTCCGCTACATGCAGCGCTGTAAATCGCAGCTAAATTGTAGGGAAAAGAAACAGCCTTTTAGCGGACTGCTTTACCGCTGTGGTGATAAGAAACGATGGAAAGCGTAACCATGGCTGAGTGATAACTTCAAAAAGTGACTTAAAATTGGTTTTTTAATATAATAAAAATTTTGTCGACGGAAAATTAAAACCATTATTTTGAAAACGGCCACTGTTGCCAGTGACCAAAAACCGTGTTACACCGCTGATTGCATCTAGAACGATATATGATAAACTGCGTTGCATCATGGATTTATATACTATCATACTAAATGATAGTCTATACGTTGTAGTGTACATGCCTCCATCGTTCGTTCGTCCATCTTCGTTCGTTCGTCGTTACAGATTGATCTTATTAAACAAGTAAACACGTATTCGTCGAGAGTGTCATAACTGTTAAGTCGGAAATAAACCAATAGACTCTGCAGAATTAACCTAAGTACATTCAATTCGCTGACAAGCTCCGTTGTCGATACCCCTTCTCCAGTGGGCGAGTGGGTTTACTGGTAAATACAGTATGTCAGTGATCATCCGGTTGGTTGATTCGTGGTCCCATCAGTGCTGGTTACGTACCGTAACTCGAATGAATGTAAAAGTGCGTAATGGTGGTTATTCTACGTATTTTAGTACCGTACATGATTTTAGCCGGTACCATAGGCCTAGCTTTCGGTTTCACAGAATGGTTTGTGAGTAAAAGTTACCCTGGCAACAAATCCGTTGAAATATTAACCAATAACCATGAAATGCTCCGACATACCAAGGCCGGAGTCCTGAAGCCGTCACTTTTCACGGTTATTGGTTAACAATGCAACGGAATTGTTACCGGGATAATTACGCTCACAAAGCATTCCGTGAAATCGGAAATTAGGCCTAAGATACCAGCTAGCATGCACAGACCTTTCTTGGTAACTTTTAGTAAAATGGGCATAACTTTTAGCGGACATTTTGCTGGGAACCAATCTTTTTTGCTGTCTCATTTTACCCTTTTGCTGCCCCTTTCTTATCCCCTTTTGCCCTTTTAGATGTTTTTAGGTGGTTTTTTTTTTACGCCGTTTCACCCTTTTTAGACACCGCCGCACCAACAAATGCCGGCACGAAAAAAAAAGAGAATTTTGCTAAAAAGGGCAGTGACAATGCCCTCCATCCCGACACCTCCCCGTGAACGTCACTGAAAACAGAGTAGTATAACCGCCATTACGCACTTTACGGACATTACGGACAGCCAAACGGCATTATTGTGGATATTCTACGTGTTCTAGAAAACTGTTTTAATGGGTAGGCCTACCTTAGGCGTAACTTCCGATTTCACAGAATGATTTGTGAGCAAAAATTATCCTGTCATCAGGTACGTCGCATTATTACCCAATAGCCATGAAATGCTCCAACAAGCCGTCAAGGCTTTTGTCGTCATGAAACACGTACGACACTTCCTCCAAAACGACACTTGCTGCCGCAAGGCGGTGCGTCTGAGCTTGCCTGCAATACGCGCCGTCTTGCGGGCAGCCTGCCTTACCTTGAGCGGGAAACGGCGGAATTGTTGGTTTGTTCTCAGCCGTGTCTGGCATTCGTGCGCATTACAAAACGGATACGTGGGCGTTGTGTAGGCGTTTAACGTGAAGGGGGAAAAAAACTGGCAAAGGCCTGCCATTGATTGATTGGCTATTACAATGGCATGAGTAATGCTTGTTTCACGAAAACTTGTGCTGGCTGCGTTCGTGTTACGCTGGTTATACAAAGGGTGAGGCTGTACTTGCGTTGATATTGCGATAACAACACGGTGGAGCAAAAAATAGCCCCGATAGCCGCTGTTATGAGGCGTTTAAATTAAACTTTTAAGTTTCTACTAGCGGAGTCGCTCGCTCATTCCGCCGCGTCTCGCTGCGCTCGAGGAGATTTCTTGTTGAAACTCATATGGTGCTGACAGACGCTCCCAGCAAAAAATTATCAAACATATGTTCAAGGAAGTGATCCAAATAATGTGCGCATTTTTCCACTACAGGATAAATATTTAGCCTACAACTTACTAAGAGTGTTTAAGAAAAAGTGCTGTCTCTGATGACACACGCTGAATTTCGTTCGCTTCGCTCACTCAATCAGCCCAACCTACCCTACTACTTAATTACTGTATTTAGGAAAAAGTGCTGTTCTGATGACAAACGCTGATTTTCGTTCGCTTCGCTCACTCAATTAGCGCAGCCTACCCTACTACTTAGTAATTGTATTTAGGAAAAAGTGCTGTTCTGATGACAAACGCTGATCATCGTTCGCTTCGCTCACTCAATCAGCGCACACATTTCCTCAGAAACGTGACTGAATCATTGTAACACCGAGAACCTCACATCACATGTAATTTGTGTTAGTACTACACTTTACATGGGCTTTTTTGTTTCACTTTTTTAAGATTTTTTTTCTTTATGTCCTGCTCAGTGAAGATTTTTCCATCGGTTCCTTATCACTTCATTTTCTGATGACCCCTCACTAGGTGAAACAGCTGCAGAAATCAAGTGAAAACGCCAAGGTTCCAATGATCTTTTATCCAACATAGAAAGTCGTTCTTTTGCACTACAGTATAAATATTTAGCATACTACTGTTTCTGATGACAAACGATGATTTTCGTTCGCTTCGCTCACTCAATCATCGCAAACATTTCTTCAGGTACGTGACTAAATCAGTGTAACCACCAACAACCACAGATCACTTGGCGAAAACAGCTGCAGAAATCAAGTGAAAACGCCACGTCTTGAATGCAAATTAGGCCTACACACGACACTAACTCTTATCCAAAGCTGTTCGTGTTTTAGCACAAATATGGACAGAACTGGCTGATGGCCTTACGTAAAAACTAATGCTCGAATATTGTTGTTTAAAATTATACAAACGCACACGTAAAAGTATTCCTGGCACCCTTTCTGGTGTCAATATATTTTCTATACGTAATTTAGTATTTAGCATTTAATCTTTTTCTGTCTTTGTGTTGCTGCTAAACGATTATTCTCTTGTCCTAGATTTGTCCGTTATTATAGAATCGGTGAATGACTACAATTTTAAAACGGATAATAAAATAGTACTGCGAAAAGATACGCGTCTTTACTGATTGTTACTGAGAACAACAATTTAGTGACTCGCTCCTCGTTGGTCCGTTGACGCCAGACTATTGTTGATGTACGTTCCAGAAAAAATATGGCAACAATCATGACGTCATGTATTGTTGAGGCATTGTTGGGTGATTGTTGCCGATTGTTGCAAATGGTCATTTTTCGTTAATTTCGGTCATTTAGGACCCAGCTCGGACTTTAAAAATACGCCTACACAACGAACGGGTTGATTTACTTTCTTTTGATAAACTTCTCATATTCCTTCTACTTTCAAAGGAGAAGATGATCATCCCCAACCAACCAACCAACCAAGCACCCAAGCATAAACGGCATCTTTTTAACGAGGAGAGATTAATTGTTCATGGAGAATAATTAACACTGAAAATTAGCATCATTCATTTAGTGCTCGGGTGTCAGGAAATTTTGTAATGAATTGTTTTAGCATTTTAAATTTATTTTTTGTTATCATTGGGGTTAGGCCTGGTTCACGCAATTTAGAACCGATTATTGCCATCGAGAAGGTAATCTATACGCGCGATGGTGAACTTCGTGACCACGTTTAACCAACTACCGTCGTTTGGTCACGGACGTAGCTAAACATTTTTTTTTCCAGCAGAAAATTATCATTTTGGTGCCCCCTCCCCCTCCATCCACTGATAAATTTCACTTTGAACAGGACGGAATAACATTTGATTAGTGGTTAATAAATACAGACGTAAATCGTTGCCTTTTGGGCTAGAATGTCAGAATGCCTGAGCGGGAATTTAACCATCCACCTTTGAAACCAAAAGCCGAATTCCTACCGCTAAGCCACACTGACACGGCCTAAGCGGTAGGAATTCGGCCTTTGGGCTCAAAGATCGAGAGTTCAATTCCCGCTCCGGTATTCTGACATTCAAGTCCAAAAGGCAGCGGAAATGAGTTTGTATCTGTGTTCATTTAATTATCAGTTTCCTCCCTACCCATGATAATTTTTACGTCTTTCAAATGATACTCCATTCTCTCCTCTCCACCCCCCTCCCCATCCCCGCTCTCTAGAGTGGGGGGTAACAAAAACTGTTAAAACACAGCATGCACAGATAAGACGCAATGACAGTTCATGCATACGCTGAAGCATCGAGTCCGTTCCTAAAAGAATTCAAGTGTGACGCCACTTTTGAGTGAAGTGGCATAATCGGCTGGAGTCGATCACCGATCTGTGTGTATGTTTAGGGAAGTGTTCTGTGCGTTTAATACCCTGGAAAAACACACTGAAGGCACTAAGCGAAAACAATCGGATAATACCACGTATGGTAAATTAGAGGCAGTAATTTCGATTTTGGAGTAATTAAGAAAAAAACCTGTGTGACAGAAGTAAAATGTATTGTCATGGAGGCGGGGTATTTAAAAAAAAATGGAAATGGCTGGTTGAGGTCAGGGCCAAACTTATGGAGGTCTTGTGGGAGGTGTGATACATGGTAGACTATTCTCAATCGGAAGAAATTTCCTTTTACACAACAAACTACCCACGTGCATCCTTAATCTACCGAGTGCAAAGTTGGGGCGTCCACGTGCACCAGGGAGCAAGGGGAAAGTTAAGCCTAACGACATCACGGGCGCTTTTTTCTACATATTGACCGCTTTGAAATGCAGATTTTGAATCGCTAGGTGGGAGTCATCAATTGACAGTGATATCGTTAACCTTGCCCGGTTGTTCCCTGGTGCACATGGACGCACCAACTTTATACTCAGTAATTAAGGTGGCAGGTGGCTAGTTTGTTGAGTGAAAAGATATTTCTTGGCGCATTCCTTCGTTCGTCGAAATCAAGTGCTACATAGAACTAAATAATGGTGGACAGCGCTAGATGTTGCATCTTGTCAGTCGCTGAATAGGCACCTTTAAGTGGACGGATGCGATCGGTTCAGGCCCGTCAGATCGAAAACACAACAGGTAGAATGTATCGTACGGCCGTCAGATAGAAAATTTCGACCTGTCGGGAAAATTTATTTCTATCTAATGGGAATTTTTTTTCTACATTTATAACGGGAATTTTTTTCTGTCTAATGGGATTCATTTTCTATGTAATGGGATTTTTTTTTCCAATACTAAGGGTTTTTTTTTTCTTGCTGAAGGCGCGTTCAAGTAGTATGTCAGCAAGAAGTGGGGAGGGGTTCGCCTCTTGACCACGACTACTGACGAGGGGGTTAGCAGTTGGAGATATAAAATGGTGGGGACATTATTTAGAACGAAGCCTGCTATAGTAAACCCAATTTTATAACTCTTACATATTAAATACACTCTGTCTTCATAAACCTTTTTTCCCCTGCGAAAATATGTAATTCGATGACATTTCCTGCCGCCAACGTGGTCCATGTCGAGTGACAGTCAGATAGATGTGTTGTGACAAAGATGGGTTGTTGTATAATCATAGAGATTTGTGAAACTAATCATTTGCATAGAAGGTCGTTAAGAAGAAAGAGTTCGGCAATAAGTTTTTCTTTTCGTATGGAAAATGAAAGTGATCGCGAGGAGCTCGTACGAAAAATACAAGTAAAAAAAACTGACAAAACAAACAAGCAAAAAAAAAAAAAAATGCCGCACAATTTCAAGATGGCGGGTATTACAGATTGATAATGACGATGGCGCATTCATTTTTTCAATTGTTAACAACTATATCGTCTTCGTTCTAAATTTGAAAGAAATCGGACGATAATAAGCATAATTTCAAAATTGCCGTCCAATTTCAAGATGTATTCTTCTGGGGATGGTAGGATTTCCATGTACACCTAACAATAGCATAATAACAGGGGACGGGGGGGGGATTTCCCTCCAAGAGCGAGCCAAGGGGGGGGGGGGGGGCGTTGGAAAAATCTGTTTATTTGTTATTTTCTTCAAACCCACATTTTTCTATGGCGCCATCCATTAAGCAGTCCAAGAAAAGTATTTGTTCAGTAAAGGTAAACTGATGGCAACAAATTATCAATGATAACAAAGTTCAAGAACAATAAAAACAGCTCCTTAAAATTGTTCAACGAGCTGATCACTCGCCAATCTTAGTGGTAAACTCATTTTTTTTGAGTTGGAGGTTTGAGGCGATCGCTGCATAGTGCGGCCCGTATTGTGGAAGCGCTAATCATGGTGTTTTGCACGGTCTAGATTATACGCATATCTTCCCTGGTTTTACAATTTTATTGTTCTGGAAAAAAAAATTGGATGTACGTTTTCTACCAACTGCATTGTCAATTTTTCTTGTTTTCTCAACACTCGTTTTTGGAACTACATCACAACCTTCCTCATCATGCTTGTGATGTTACAAGTAGTGAGAAATGTGTCGCTAACATACAGTCGGAAGAGGCTTCTGCACGGTGGAGAGGGTGGGGTGGGTTGCTGAAAACAACTTATGGACTAAAGATAACTCCACTGAAAAAAAAATTTTGTAACAAAAAGCAAACTTATCACCAAAGTATTTTAAAACATGCCCCCAATCTGGAGTCATTCTTGTGCATGCAAAAGGGGTCTGAAGGGGGCGCAAAAATGTGTACCTTGCCCCTAGAGAAAAAATATTTATTTACGCTACTGAGTGGGATTAATTATACACGTGTGGAGTAGGGTTCGTATCTACGCTGAATGTGAGGCGCTTTTCCTGCTTGGAACATTGGGAACAGCTGTTGTACAGAACACTATCTTTAGTACCGATCAATATGCATACATACAGTACCTTCCTAAAGCACCAAACGCACCACTGTTGGTGACAGTTTGGCACATTCCCTATTATAGCCGTGTTGATGTGGCTTGCTTACGTCAACCAACGTCAGCGATGAATCTGTTTCCTACCTCGCGCATGCTCAAAAGCTCCACCACTGGCAACCACTCGAAACCACCTCCCCGAGATGGTTTGCAGTTTGGCATTGCTCGCGCCTGGTTACAACCATTAGCCTAGTCTGGTCCAATCAATTAGCCACGTCTGGTCACGTTAAAGGTATATGACGTAACGAGTGCTCTGTTGAGCTTGTGGATTTTGGTGAGCTGTGATTGCAGTTTCGGGGAGGTACTAAACGGCTCACGCAACATCACTGCGCACGCGCGACGTCAAGTTTGGAGCCAAACTGTCTCTAACAGTGATGAGTTCTGTTCGCTCTGTTCGGTAGTTTAGGAAGGAACTGATTTTAACAAGTAGGATTTGTGAGCGAACTGAACAGTATTCACAGTCTTAACTGGAATGTCCTACCATTTATCATTCTTCTTTGATGTTATCTACACCGACACAAGGGAGCGTTCACAAATTACGTGAAAACTGGAAGGGAAACGGAGGTTGAGCGAGCGAATGTGTTGGGGGGGGGAGGGGGTATGCAGAAGAGTGACGTAACATACTAATTTTCGCAAAATTATTTTTCTAACTTCAGTTCACGACTTACATTTTTTTTTTTCAAAATCACTGGTCATTACAACCCCAGGCACTAGTTTACAGCTTATAAAAACGAATTCAGCCAAAAAAAAAACTCTATATAAAATTAAATTGGTGGGTGGGTGGGGGGATGCCGTGGTGGTAATAAAATATTACTTATTGTTTGGTGGAAGGGAGAGGTGGCGGGGGGGGGGGGGGGGGGTCATGCCCATTGCCCAGTGTTACACTGGTGTTACAAAGGGGGCGGGGTGTAAATTGTTAGAAATAAAGTGTTGCGTAATTTGTGAACGGGTGGATTTAGTTGTAATTTTCTTATAGTATGGGATAACGAAATTGCTTTGAAATGTGTACGCCCTAATTGTTCTTTGGGAGAATTTGGTTACAGTAAGGAGAATTTGTATTTTTGATCAGCGAAATAGCGTTGTTCAATTATAACGTGATAGCTTGTTTCTGAATAACTATTTCAGTTGCACTAAAATAACCTTGAAAAGGCACAAGCCCACCTAGGAAGCTATATGATTTGACCCCATATTCTCATGATTTTAGGTGGTGTAGTTTGACCTATAGAGAGGACAGACGAAAGGTACATCCCCAGAACAACACCCCCCCCCCTACCTCCAAGAACAAGAAGTTGTTATTTGGCTCCTCTCTGGATGGGCCGATTTTCAAAACTTTTGGACTGTAAACGGGCCTTGACTAATCGAGGCAAGACCCCAAATTTGTTTTTAAAATGTTCACTTTTAACGGAGTTATGAGCTCTCAAAGTTGAACGTTTGACACAGAGACCCTAGGTAACTGGCCCTTACTAACACCAGTGTTCAAATAACATTCCTGCAAGCGCCATTTTTCTCGATCCCCCACATCAAGTATGGCCCCATGTTTCCTTACCGTTAACCAATCCCTTGGTGAAAATCCGTTTTAAAATGTGGCGTCTAGGAGATTTTCTGTTGAATAATTGTTAACTTTATTTACTGCGTCCTTCAGTATATGATCCTTTGCACGCTTACAATAATCATGACGTTTCCTCTGTGTGTGTATGTATTCATTTTCTAATAATTACCATGAGATCAAAAATCTGAAAAAGACTAATGCGGTAAAAATTAAAATTAATTATTTCAATAGATCGTCGAAGCAAAATTATAAGACACCAGCCTAGAAAATTATAAATTGTGATGTTAAAATACGAGAATCATTCCGGTTTGTGACGACACAATCTTTAACTTGATGCTGTTTCGTGCACTATTCCCAAAGCCAACCGAGACAGCAGCTACGTTCCTTGCCGCTCGTAAATGCGAGGATGGCGATCTGCGCGTGGCTATTATAAGGCAGGTCGCGTGTCCCTTTAATAAGTTAGTGATCACCGTGTATAATTTTATTTTTCATTACAATGGCAATTCTTTGAAGAATCATGCAGTAGTGAAAAGATCCTGAAACCGCCTTGCAGCCGATAGGTCCTGAGAATTATGTGTGAAAGCAGCGCCAGTAGCACACAAGCGGCAAAAGTGTTTTAAATAAAACTGTACTGCGAATGTTTTATAAAATTGCGCTTAACGAAACAGTTTATGTTTACCACGTGTTGTAAAAAAAAAAAAACACTACTGTTTAAAGACAAAAAATTCAAGTTTTATTTTGAACACATTCGTCGCTTCACGTTTTTAGGCTGCGTTTATAAAAAAGTGATTAAAAAAAAAACCTCCTGAAAGGTGTTGGAGAACAACAAGTACATCGACATACAAATTTGATTTAATTTTCGGGAATTGATTTCTCTCCTTGCTCACCTAAATAGAACAACACAACACACAATGAGTCATTACAAACGAATATTCATCCTTTTCCAGGACATACTACAATAAAATTCAGTAAAAAAAAAGATTAAAAACACGCGATTGAGTGTGGTGAAAGAAACACAGTCATGTGTTTTTAATCTTTTTTTTTACTGAATTTTTTCGTAAATGTGTGCTGGAAGAGGTAATATATTACCCAAAAAATTACTTTGGAAAGGAGATATAACCAAAGAAGACTGATCCTGGCATCAGCTAAGAAATCCACAATTTCATGAAACAAGCAAATTTAATTTTCGAAACGATATTCCATTTCATGCTCACAAAAACACGCAAAAATACCACACATGCCAATACCACGCATACCAACACCACACATGGTATTTTTGCGTGTTTTTGTGAGCAAGAAAAGGAATATCCTTTCGAAAATTAAATTTGCTTGTTTCATGAAATTGTGAATTTCTTAGCTGATGCCAGGACCAGTCTTGTTTGGTTATATGTAATCTATTAGTTTGTAAGGGCTCATTACTCATTAGTGTGTTGCCTTGTTCTATTTAGGTGAGCAAGACAAAAATTAATTTTCGAAAATAATATTAAATGTGTATGTCGATGTGCTTGTGGTTCTCCAACACCTTCAGGAGTTTTTTTTTATCACTTATCTTGCACACCACACATTAATTGAAGTTTGAACGCAAGAGCTTTATTTAAAACATATTCCACGTTTGCGCGATGTACAACGACGAATGTTTTGAATGATTTTCTCTGCCCAGACTAATTCGTAAAGCGCTTGTGTTTTTCATCTACAAACCTTTAAAAAAGGTAAAAAAAAAATTTGTAAATGTGTTTAAGACACAAGTTTTTTTACACTGTAAAGTTGAAATAATTGAAAGTAGGCCTACTGACAAAACTTCAACAACAATAATTTTTATTTATTATTTTAACAGTCGAGGTAGGTACACATACCATTTGCTCCATGTCACAATTCAGTAAAACACATTCAAACCATTTTTAAAACATATTCCCATTTTTTTACTTTTGATTTTGCTGGCTAATTTTAAATTTGGAAAATGAGACTCTATTGCATGAAAAAAAAATTAAATAACAACAGCGAAAAAATGAATGTGCAAAAACGACGTGTACGAGAGCCTGCCTAGTCTCCCAAAAATGCATGGGTTCAGTATAAGATATTGCATTGCATGAAATCGACCGAACTACCACGTATGCTTTTGTTTTTATTTTACTCTCAAAGGTGATTCGTGAAAATAATCGAATCATGGCGGCTATTAATGATCATCTTTTTATCCTCACTCCACCATTCTTGATCTCAAAACATTCTTGAATTTTCTCATATATCTTGAAGTTTACAAGTCAAGACTCAAATATTTATTGCCTTGAAAGAACGTACTGTTAGGGGCGAACGCATGGATTTTCTGAAGTGTCCCGGGGGGGGGGGGGGGTGTCAAAAATCCCCAGGGGGGGGGAGGTACAGTGCGTGAAAGGGCGCCATGTCGGACATAAGCTGCCATGTCCAACAACAAAACTGCATCGTTTCGTTTTGTTTGTCGAATAAGAAAGGTAAGCTTCTGCATTTTACCTTATATATAAAAAAAAATTGTGTTTGAGCCTCAAGATTTTAAAATAATTCAATCAGTTTAAAAGCAAATATAGCCGTCAATAAACATCTCAAACACAAATTATTTTTACATTTATTACGAGAATTCATTAAAAAACTAGTGTGGACGGTAACGGGAGGGTGCCGAATTTCCTTGGGAGATGGGGAGGGTTGCCTTCTGCAAATCCCCCCCCCCCTCCCTCCGCGTGCCATAAACTTACTTATTTCATTTATTACTATCACAAGCGTCAGCAAACTTGAGTTATCGAGGACCTTGCACGGGCAACAAGTGTTTTCTGAGTTCATCCATCGTCTCCTCGGCAGCGCTTAGTCTGTCTAATGCCAACTGGGAAATCATAGACACACCAAAAGATAAAGTTGGAATGAGCTGTTCTTGACCTTGACGAACATAGCGGTGGGCAGCTCGAATGAGGCTCAGGATGGCACTACTACCCATCTTGTCCAAGTTGGGAAGGACCATAGTGTCGATGGCAATCTTGGCGACTCCGGCGTAAGGGGACGACGTACCGGCCAAAAGAGCTTCCACCCGTTCTGCAAGCTCCTTTAGGACAAAGTCCACCATTCGGGAAAGTTCGCTAATTTCCGGGTTGGGAGTCGTCGGTTGTGGTTGCTGCTGAGTCAGGCACACCAAAGGGCAGACAAGCAGGGCGAAGAAGATTGACCATAGCTGAAACACAGGAAGGGAAGGATTAGAACACTATACGGAGGACAACGACGACGACGACACCAGCCAACTGTCGTAGGAAAAGTTAGGCCTAGTAACAGGCTGTATCTTACGATGGGGCATTTTCGTAAACCCACCGACCGAATATACAAAAAACCGACGGCCTCACTAATAGTGACGTCACGCTTAAAGGAGCCTATTCACTGAATGACAGGCTGCATCATCTAGCGCCGTCTGCCATTGTTTAGTTCCGTAGCGAAGTGAGTATATTGCTCTAAGGTTCCATGTTACACTTGATTTCAACAAGCGAAGGAATGCGCAGAGAAATTTCTGTTTACGCAACAAATTAGCCACGTGCCTCCTTCATTACTGAATGTAAAGTTGTTGCGTCCCCGTGCACCAGGAAGCAAGCGGTCAAGGTTAAACGCTATCACTGTCACTAAATGGCGCCCATCTCGCGGTTCAAAATCTTCGTAAAAAGCGCCCGTGATGTCGTTAGGCTTAAAAACTTCACCGCTCGCTTCTTGGTGCACGCGGACACGCCAACTTTACACTCAGTAATTAAGGAGGCACGCGGGTTGTTTGTTGTGTAAAAAGTCATTTATTTGTTCGTTCCTTCGCTTGTTGATAGTAAGGGCCAGACAGAACTAGACAGTGGCAAATGGCTGTAGACGCTGCATCTTAGTTATTTGGTGGCAACCCCCCTTTAAGTCTTTTATGAACGTACTCGCTGGAATGATCGATGAGTGAAATGGAAGCTAGTGTTAGGAAAGAAGTGTTTTTGCTCACCATCATTTGCTCACCAGTCACCCTTGCGTTGTCATGGCCGTTGCTAAGCAAGTTTGCATTAAATGCGGACCTATAAGAACGTTTATTACTTCAGACCGAGTGACTTGTTACCTTCTTTAAGCGTAGTGGGGATACTGCGTGACGACTATCGCCGCCATTTGTCTAATTACGTTTACGTGAATAATGCTAGCGAAGAACTAATGCGGGCCCGCCAAGGCACCTTTTCGTGACAAACAAACCGTCATGAAGCTATTAGTTACGTACTGAAATGATCTGGAAAAAGAAGCACGCAAAAACATAACCTAAAAGGACGACGTATTTTGCAACAAACCACTTATAGATCTTAAAATTGGTTTTGTATCAACCGACTTGATACCTGGAAAAATCAGATCCGTATAGACCTGATTTTAAAAGGGTATCAAACATTCGTGCTTCTGAAGCACGGAGGTGCGTGGATTGAGCGAGCTAAACGAGCGACTCCCACGTAAACTAAACCTTTTTAATGTGTGTTTCGCTTTGCTGTCTCTCTCTCTCAATCTTTCATCTCTCACCTTCGTAGGGGATTACTTCTGGAGGAGAAGACGTACAGACGTGCAAACAAACAAATCTTACGTTAGGAATGATGTAGGTGAAATGCAGACGTGCTAAGGAATGTGATGAACGAACTGCTAGCAACAATCGCAATTAGTTTGCGTCGTAATAATCAGCACAGCGATTATTTTGTGTTACCCTTGGAATCAAAGAAATTACACGAAGCATGGATCGACGCCAATGGAGTAAGAGAAGCGATCGATATGACTAGTTTTCATTTACGGAAATAGTCCTAGCGATGCCCTACCGGAAGTCCGCCATGTTTGGTCGACGGCTTCAGCAGAAAAACCGGCTCCTGCAGTCGATGAGTACGATGCTTCAGCGGTGACGTCACACTGAGGTATCGTAAAATCCACCGGGCGTCCATGAACTACTTTGATGAAACGGGGATTCAACGCTGAGTTGTCCGATGGGTTTATGAAAGCGCCCAGTGACGACATTGGGCGCCAGTTTCGGGAATGTTTTGATTTCGGTTTTGGTTGGCCGCCATCTGACGTCACTTCCGATTTAGGCCACACACACTCACGTGAATTCCGGTTCACAATGACGCCTTTAATGCTACTGTTGTCTAACCGAATTTAGTACAACTGAGCTACGTAGAAAATGTAAAACATTAAATTATTGCAAATGCTATGATAATAAAGCGAAAGTTGAAATCAATAGGCGAATACACGAGGTTGTCACCAAATGTAACACTAGTGAGAATTGCCAGTATGCTATTTGGAAATGCAGGGAATAAATGTACAGGAAACGCAGGACGAATTCAGGAACAGAAGTTATTGAACTGAATAATGAATGGATTTTATTACTGCCGTAAATGGCACAAAAACCGGATGTTTGCAAATACATTGTTATAAACGGGTTTTATGGCAAAAGAATAATTACGGACGGAAAACCCAATGGTTTTCATTTTCATTTATTATTTGTCAAAGAATAAAATGAGTAATGAACAACTAAAAAAAAAAGGACTTTTGCCTAATTTGGTAATGTTTGCGAAAATCAGGGAATTTTGGATCAAAGTAATAGAAAAACACGCATTGCTATAGAGCAGTGACATGACGTATTATTATTGTGTATAACTCTATGATGGAGCCAGTAACTAGGTTAACTGCAAGGGGCACTGGAGGGGGAAAAGAAGGTCGTTTTACTGAAGCCAATGCTATTAGACTGGTTTTCGTAAGCCTATAACGCGCGATTTTTGTTGCTGGAGAATACAACGTTTTTTTAAGCCTAAGAAATCCGCTCTCAAAGCACTGTCTTGACTAGAAATGCCGTTGTATTCCCTTACATTTTAATCTAGTGCACCTTGTAGCTATGCCCTCCACATGGTATCTCGTGGCCAAAATGACGTCACTTGACGCTGCTCTATAGAGCATTGCTATAGACCAATGCCATTAATGCTTTACTCACTGCGGAATTCGTCTGTTGAGCCAGTCGTTGAACAGACAGAGTGTTATACACACAGAGGTTATAACATTAGCGGAGTTTGTGAAGCTAATGCAGTGAGAACGGAATTTTCTAACGCCTAAAATCGTTGTTTTCTTCAAGCCAGTCGTTGAGCTAGCTGCAAGGGGCACTGTATACACATGGAGGATACACTGGATACATTAGCATAGTTTGTAAAGGTAATGCAGTAAAAACGGATTCTTAGGCCTTAAAATCGTTGTTTTGTTTAAGCCAGGTGTTGAGCTAGCTGCAAGGGGCACTGGATACACGCGGAGGTAATAACATTAGCCTAGTTTGTAAAGCTAATGCAGTGAGAACGGCTTTCTTAAGCCTTAAAATTGTTGTTTTGTTTAAGCCAGTCGTTCAGCTAGCCGCAAGTGGCACTGGATACACGCAGAGGTATCGTTTGTAACGCTAATGCAGTGAGAACGGATTTCTTAGGCCTTAAAATCGGTTTTTTTTTCAAGCCAGTTGTTGAGCAAGTTGCAAGGGGCACTGGAGTGGATCAGGGGTGGCGGCAGACCCGGGCATACCCAGGCACGGGCATACCCAGGCACGTGCCCGGGTAAAAATAGCAGTGCACGGGTCCGTGCCCTGGTAAAAAACATTATCAATTTTCCAGTTGTTTGTCTAAAAAGTTTTAGACTCGTGAACCTTCTGCTGCCTGCACAGTATTGTTGTAGCTGGAAAGTACGTACTTTAAAAATCCAGTCACATTTACAAACACACCATTTTAAGGGGAGGGGGGGGAGGGTTGAGGCCACCCGCGCACTAGGTAGCCAGGTCGCGTGGCCAGTGGTCGCCACGGCCAAAAGAAACCGCTACGTACCGCGCTGCCATGTCAGGTTTCCCTTGATCACGTGGTGGAAAATGAACGGTGAACTCCCGTTTCGCCAAATCCCATTTCGCCAAAAAAATAAGCAGATTAACAGTTTTGCCCTCAAGGGCCAGTCCCGTTTCGCCAAATCCCGTTTCGCCAAAACGAATTTGAGAAAATTTTATGTAAACGAAATTTAATACCTTATTTCTATGTAATGGGGCTTTAAAAGGCAAACATTTAACAGAGCAAGAAGTGGTAGAATACGGTAAGTCCAGTTGATTTATTAGCGTTTTGACAACTGGCAATACAGACGGGAAAATGTGCGCTTTAAATATAATTGTTTAGAATGTTTGGGCGTCACTACGTCAATGCCAAGGTTCTCTTTTAAGAATAGTTATTTATACACGTGATGGTTAACCTTTTTCCAAACAGGAATTCCTGTCTTGAAGAATCCCGTTACTCAGAATCAAAATATTCTTCAAAAATGTAACATTGCAAAAGTTAAAACGGCATGCCTAATTGTTAGTAATTTTTGATTAGTTGTGTTTTCTGATGTTATATGTTTAGCCGCAGCGAGCGCGGCAGCGCGAGCGAGGCACGTAATTTGAAACAAATTATTTTGCAAAATGGGATTCTTCAAAACGGGTGTTTATCTATAAATGTCTGACCATTATCATGTTTTAAATGTTTCGTGTGGCTAAAATTTCGTGAACGATATTTGGCGAAACGGGATTTGACGAAACGGGACTGGCCCCTAAGGCAAAAGCTGTTAATCTGCTTTCTTTTTGGCGAAACGGGATTTGGCGAAACAGGGAACAAGTACGTCGCCCGGGATCCCAGTGGCCGCCGCGATTGTCTGGCCGCAACTGTCTGACTGACTATTCCAAGGTCATTTAAACTAGCATCACTGCATGTCCCCCCCCCCCCCCGACCCATAGTAAATGTACGTACATTTTCGTGGTTCTCCTCTTAGTAGATTTGGAATGGCAGTAGGTTCCTCCAGACTTTTGCATCACCCAGTAACCCTGTGTCAGTACGCCTTTCTCAGACCTAATCGTTGGTCGTGCAAAGAATACTTGAAATAGGGACGATGTTTCCTAAAACAACTTGTACATTTTTTTACAGGCTGTATAAAGAAAAGGACGAAACACACGTCTTATTGACTAACTAGAATTGTCAGCTGCCTATTTCATTAAAAAAAAAAAAAAAAAAAAAAACAATATGATCTTGAGCGCATGAGTGATGTTTGATGCACCGTTTGCAATATGGGGAAAGTTTTCTACCTCATGTGTTTGTCGCCGAACGTGTGTATCCGTCCCGTGTGTGTACTTTTGGGCACACTGGCTAATGAACGTTGATTTTCGTTTGCTTCGCTCACTCAAGTAGCACGCTCAAGCATCGTTTAAACAAACCAATACGCAACGTAGCAGTGATTAGGCTCGTGCACCGCAGGTTTAAAGTGATGGTTTAAAGTGATCGTTATATATCGTATTGTTGGTTACACGGGGCTTGGAGACCAGGGCTTATAAGGTTTATAGGTAATTCTGCAGCCATCCTACGCATGTCAATTAGCCCGTCTACACTGCAGTAAAATGCCCACTGTAATCCGAACCCAAGTCCGAAGACGTGACAAAGGTATTTTCTCTCTAAGTCACTCACCTGTTGTGTTGAATGTAGGGACGCCATCTTGTTTGCTGGAATTAGGGCTACGCTAATTTGGTGACACGTGGACTATGAAATCGTTGTGCGAGTTCAAAAGGGACGTCAGCAGCTGTGACAAGTAGGACGACAAAGGATGATAGCTGCGGGAAGTGAGTAGCAACCGTATCCTGATTCGACATCTGTTAGGCCTAGTAGACGTCAATGTTGCAATACATTTTGATTGTTTCGCTCTCACTTAATAAAGTTGCTCTAAAACACGGTGACACAAGGAACGTTTCAAAATAATCCATCACAATCCATTAAAAAAAAACGAAAAACAGAAGAAAAAAATGGTGTGTCGGAATGACGTATTCCATCGCTCATTCCATGGGGTGTATGCCCGTTTCACCGAATCCCATTTCGCCAAAAATTGTTC
The DNA here is from genome assembly GCA_023313725.1 of Lithobius niger. NCBI lineage: Eukaryota > Metazoa > Arthropoda > Chilopoda > Lithobiomorpha > Lithobiidae > Lithobius > Lithobius niger. The sequence goes on along the minus strand of JAHWFP010209625.1, from coordinate 61,566 downwards.
CCGTTTCGCAGAAAATTAAGCCCCGATGAAATTTCTGCGAAAGGGGAATTTTTCCTGCTTCGCCGAATCCCGTTTCGCCAAATTTTACACCAGCAAACTGGCGTCCATCTCCCGTTTTTTGATCTTTCCCCGTGTATCAGTCGTACACGCGGTCACCGCTAGAAATTATCAATCCCTGGCGCAAGACTAGATCGTCGAAAACAATTATTTTCTGTGCGCGTGGTCAAGATTTGGAATGCTCTGGGGGATGAAACTGTTAATGCTGTCTCTGCTGCATCTTTTCGTCGGAAGTTGCGTGCGGAACCACTGGAGACTTTTTGAAACGTCCCTTAATGAATTAGTTTGTTCGTTGTAACCACATGGAGTGGTGTTAGTTAGTGGCTCACCGCCCTTCCGTCTTCCATCTACGCATTGCGTGGAAAATATTATCGTTATTTATTTATTTAAATAGAAAATTAAAAAAAAATGGCTGCCAGTTATGGCCGATGTTCGTACGAGCTGCTGTATTCACGCATGATCCTGCTCTGTTACAACAAACTGTGTGGTAAACCTTACGATATATTGGACGAGCGAACGTTTCTAAATCGGGTTGTAACAGGAGGAATGCCACAGAGAGAAAAACTGGCTTTGCAAGGTCTGTGAATGAGTGAACAGGCCGGACTAAACGGAAAACTCCGCCATAGCGAAGTGCACGAGGTGAGCGATAGAGATAGTAACGCCCCCTCTCCCTGCAAGAGCGAATCAGCAACCTGAAGCTGTGGCTCTGTGTGCGATAAGCCATCAAATTCCACTTAACACAATTATCACTGAGAACAAACCTGGATCACCCCTCATTACAGCGCTACACATAGTGGCGTAACAAAGTGTCTCTGGGCCCATAAGCAAAATTTATGGTCGGGCCCACCCCCATTTATTGCATTTATCCCCCCCCCCCCACCCAAATCTTTGACCTTTTCGACTATCTTGGTTCAATGATACACATCCGTACATTGTTTGGTTTACGTTACCCGAACAACCAACAACTTTTCAGCCCCAAAATTACTAGGTAATGCAAACAAACAATAATGTTTAACAGCATTTATAAAAAAAAAAACATGTCTGTGTGGTAATATTTTTTAGCCTCCTTAACTGTAGAATTATTATAAACTTTGCTTAGTACCTACATTATTGCACTTGTTAAATGGGAACTTGGACCTACTTTTAACATATTGCATTTTGAACCATGACCACATTTAGATACCGTAGTTCGTTCACCAACTGAGGTTTTTAACGCGATATTTTCGTCGTGCTTTACTTAATGCAAAAATCACATTGATGTTGTCCATGTCCAATGTCCATATTTCGACGCCAGGCGGGCCACGAGTTGCAGGGGCCTGTAAGCAATGCTTACCTAACCTATACCTGTACTTTACGCCACTGGCTCCACATTGGACCAGCCAGGGACGTGCACAAAGGGGGGGGGGGGGGGGGGGGGGGGCGCGCCCCCCCGCCCTCATGGCAAAGCGCCCCTTTTTTCTGAAAAAAAGTGCCCTTTTTTCTGTAGAAGTGTCCTTTTTTTCTGAAAAAAGTGCCCTTTTTATGGGAGCGGTGGTGTAAAGGAGCCTAAAAAACGAAAAAAAAGACAATAACTGCTACGAAAGTGGCGCAAAGAGGCGCAGAAATGGTTGAAATCCCACAAAAAGGAGGTAAAAAGAGGATAAAACACCAAAAAAAAAAGTCCCTAGAAAAAAGTAAGTTTTCTCCTGCCCTCTCGGGGGACTGTGCACGTCCCTGGGACCAGCTACTCTGTGACGTTGCCAACGACGCGTTCTTGATTGAACAGACAGAACGGAATGGCGGATCCCACCATAGTGAAGTGGCTCCTGTGTGGGATGAATATTTCACATGTGACAGTGAATTCAATGAATCCGCCGAACTTGAGCTCTCAAATAACAGGTCATTTAGTGAAAGATGCAGTTCTACTTATAATATACTCCCATACACTCGTGTCCTTGGGGGTAAACTCTGTCTACCCCCATTACAACGACTTTTTTAACGGATCAGACGCTCCGTAATGAAAGAGAAGACGAGTAAGTTAGTTTTCTCCGGGAGTGCTTGAAATATACTTTTCCCCGACCTTTTCCCCGTCGATAAACCAAACGGTAGTTTAGAAAGTTCACAATTTTGAAAAAAAAAAACAAAAAAAAACTTGTGCTCTGTGTACTGATTCAATACGAAATGTAAAACTTTCAGTCGTGCATGCAAACCCTGAAAGATACCAGCCAAAGCGTTTCACTCATTCAAGTCCATACATACACATTTAAAAAATATAAGCAGGACTCAGTTAAGAAATATCTCAACAGAAAATTTTTGCAAGTACGCCGGTCCACTACAAAACCATTGAGACCATCAATGATAAATTAAGTCTGGCAAATGACCAAAACTTACAGATTCAATTGTCTACATCAAAGGCCCATGAAGCGAACACTACCTCTAATAGACTAACCCGAACTTCTTGAACGATTTAAATCCACATCCGAAGTGGCGAGACTTGAAAACGAAATTAACGTAAGTGTCCTCTCTATTAAATTGGATAAAATGCATAGGAGTATAAATGATTACTGGATAAATGTTTACCAGCTGTTAGACCGCAGAAAGTTAAAATCAACAGTGTTAAAATCCTGTGTTAAAACTACAGGAAGGGAAAAAAACATACAGCTGAAACCGATGGATTACTAAAATTAAGTTGAAAAGTTAATTTTCAGGGCATTAGACGAACAGTATCAACTTACTCAAGCCAATACAAAATGATTGAAACACTTATGGAAAACTTTTTGATAAAACAGACAAATATGCCACTTGAATTTATTGCTCAGAACTTTAAACAGATGCAGGCAAGGATGTGAAAACCGAAGGCAGTGATTCGCATGTGTTGAAAGTGACAACTATCCTATCAAATCCGACCAGAGGGCCTATTGAGGTCGTATCCTAACATTTAGATAGAAAACTGCACGAATCCGAACCCCAAACTGAGTTGATAAAACCATCCCACCCAGGAGACCCAGCACGTATTCGCTACGGTGCTTTAAAAATTGCAACAGAGGAACAAGGGGAAAAAAGAAAACATCTTTGTATTACCAAATAATGCAACAGTTAGACAAAATATAATTAAAAACAAAAACGTCAAGTGTGCCGTAATAAAAGGCGTTATATGATTGAAGTTTCAAAAAATAAAATAATCAAACGTACAATTGAGAAAATTGGATCTGTTTAAGTGCTGTTGTGCTTTACGTAAGGTATATGTATGATTAGTAAAGCACAACAGCACTTAAACAGATCCAATTTTCTTAATTGTACATTTGATTATTTCAATTAAAAATCACCAATTTTTATCCGTGTACATTTTAACAAGTAAAATGAAACTTCAATCATATAACCCCTTTTTTTACGGCACACTTGACGTTTTTGTTTGTAATCCGTGTACCTTTTTTACGGCTATGGTGTCGCGCTATAAAGGTTTATGCATGCAGTCGATTGTTGCATGCCCGAAGAATGGACCTGGAGTTTGCTGAGTGGCATTGTTCCCTAAATACAATGGTTAAAACAATGCAAAACAATCAAAATGATCGTTTAGGGTCCTGTAACTCCGGAATGGATCGACCAATTGAAAAAGTGGTCCCTGTAAGGTTGAAGCCCAGAGAAATTTCTGGCTCAGATCATGTTTCAGATTTTAGGTAGGTGCAGTAGTTTTTTTCTGAAACCATGTCAACCAAGATGAACAATAACCAGAACAAGAAGAAGAAGAAGTGAACAGTTTTCAAATATACGTGTGGCTTCCTACGTTTACTCTTGCACGGAATTGCATAAAACTTGGTGTAAAGTTTGGAAAGGTTGCTATCTACTATCTGGCCAGGTTTGGTCGAAATATATTGAATAGAAACGGAGAAATTAATAGTTTTAGTTTTGCTGGAGAGAGGACTTCAATCATATATATATCGCCGTATATGATATCCAAATTAAAAAGAAGAAAATAATAAACAACACCTGAAGCCATCGGAGAGACCTACGTTGAACTATGAAAGTGATAAACTGGATGGGGAAAACGTACTGTCAAGGCATAAGTCTGTGGATGAGGTCTCTTCCAAGTCTGAGTTTGATTTCGACAAATTGATCGATGTCGTTGAAAAAAAAATTCCTCCCCTTTGAAAGCTGAAAATTCCCAGGATGGAGGCACAAAACCATCGTTACCTGATAAAACACATGACGTGAACATCCCGACCAGATATATTTTCTGCGTTGACTTTCGTGTTCGTACCCTCTGCCGCAAAAAAAAACATTTTGCAAATTCGACAAACTGGATTATCCCAGGCGCAAAAGTCCAACATATCATTGAAAGTGTTCCAGGCATCTTTCATAAATCAGGGGACGAAACACGTATTGTTCTCTTTGCTGGATCAAACAATAAGAAATTTGAGAAACCACAAGTTATAGTGCATCATATTTCTACCTTGTATCAAACAATCACGGGAATGAAGCGTAACGCAAAATTAATAATCATGGGACTCTTTCCCAGACTACAAAAACACCTTTTGGAGGAAGACAAGATGGTGCAACGGACAAATTCCTTATTCCCCAATTTGCATCGAGACAAACTACGGCTTTGCCTCATTGCATGAACAGAATATGAAAAATCATGCTCTCCTAGCCAAAGATGGCACCCTTCTAACTCGAGGAGGAAAATTATCCCTTTTGAATGTTTGAGGAAGTGTTTTGTTCAAAAGCCACGTGAACTAAGCTGTATACTTAACTGGGACGTTAAAGATGTTAAATGTCCACTACCCACCATCACCGCTAGCGTTTAAGCCTGGAACCCTATAGTCCAATCTCGAAACACCTCAGTTGTCTTCTTGTAAATGCGAGAAGCCTAACAGCAAATATCTGTGATTTCCATTATCTTCTACTTCAAAATACTTACTCTCTCTTTTTTATTATTGAGTCATGGTTAACGGCTTCTTTTACAGGCGAACTAGTTCTTGGGGGTACCCCTTATTTTATCTTTAGAAGAGATCAAGCCTCTAGGACGGGGGATACATGCTTGGTATACCGGCGTGGCATAGACATCTCCCTCTCACAGAGTGCGCCAAATGTTAAGGTAACTTTAATAACCTCGGGGACTAAATGTGTTGTATGTTATGTTCCCGATGGCCATGACAAATTCTCCCTTTCATCTATGTCCAGTTTCATAACCTCGATGCTAGGAAACTCTCTGTGTTTGGTTCTCGGGGACTTCAATCGTTCCACTGTTCTGGGATGTGGTAAACACAACAAATGCAATACAACAGGACTTACTGAGTGACCTGTTACAGTACGGTGTCAGGCAGCTTGTCACCGAACCGACAAGGGGCAATCGAACTCTGGACCTGATTTTCACAAATGATGAAAGACTGGTTTTTGATATCGAAACCGATCAAAATCTGGGCGTCTGTTACCACCAGATGGTCAAATTTCGATGGTCAAACCCCGGCAAAAAGTCGATTTCCGTGCTCTCACTAATACGCTTTCTCAAAATGATTGGTCCTCTACAATCGAAAACAGTGGCACCACTGACGAGTGACGAGGCATGGTCAAGTTTCTCTACCATTCTCCAAACTGCCCTGAAAAACTGTAGTCACCATGTCACTGGTCCTAGTCGCAACCCTCAACTGAGGTCGCGAAGTTAGGCAGAAAAAACCTAATAGCTTGGAAATGCTACAAGGCACTTAGGTGCCCAGATAACCTTAAAAAATTTAACGAACAACGTAAAAAGTATTCATTAGCAGTAAAAAATTTTAAACTTTCATGTGAAAGGAAGCTTCTCTCGGCTGGCTCGGCCACCAAATTGTTTCTCTCTTACAAAACACATAACATCCCGACGACCAATTCCACGTATTTTAAAGGACGGTTTGTATGTTAATAGACAGCTTTCGAAGACAAATGTTTTTAATGCCTGTTTTACTTCAAATGGGGTTGCTGATGATAACATACCATGTCACCCCAATAGACCTTTTCCAATGATTAAATGCGACTCAGTGGTTTTTACTCCATCAAATGTTTCTAGGGCACTAACTTCCTTGAAATCCAGCCACACCGTTGGCCCGGGTAGCTTTTCTGCGTACATTTATCGTAAAATTAGAAACTACATCTATCGACCAGTTGCTTTTATCTTCAGTGTTCATTTGAGACTGGAACCTTGCCCAGCGTCTGGCTTACGGCCAGAGTTGTACCAATCTTTAAAAAGGGGAACACACCAAACCAGGAAAACTATCAACCAATATCCCTAACCACGGCCCCTTGTAGGATTATGGAACATATCATTAAAGAACGTATGCTCGTGTTTGTCGAGAAACATCATCATATTCTCACCAATTTGGCTTTATGCCTGGAAGATCAACAACGTTACAATGCCTTAAATCACTTGATGTATGGGCTGACACTCTTGACATCGGGTTATCGACCGATGTCATTCTGTTTGACTTCAGAAAGGCGTTTGACTCTGTTGTCTACCGAAAACTCATTGGAAAGCTCGAGTACGCAAAATTTGGGGGTAGAAATTTGGGGGTCTTGACCTGGATCAAGGCATTTTTGACAGACAGAAAACAGTATGTCACTGTGGAAGATGGGTTATCGGTTCCGCTGGGGATCGTAAGCGTACCACATGGTTCAGTCCACGGCCGCCTTCTGTTTATTCTTTTCTTAAACGATCTGTCCCCCATCTCCACATCCTGCGAGCAAAGCAAGTTTGCTGATGACCTGCTTTGTCATACCCCAATTTTGGACAACGATAGCATATCCCTATTTCAGGATGAGATAAACGGAATCCTTGAGTGGTCGACTGTATGGCAACTTCTAATTGCACAAAAACAAAATGTCAAACTCTTCATATTGGAAATTCAAACCAAAACCATGCCTATTTTATTGATCATCTTAACCTATCAGCCGTATCTAAAACAAAGAGTTAGGGAATTGTGCTTGCTCTACCCGCAAACAATCTTTACATTGTGATTATATTGTGGACTCGACCCTTGGTCGACTCCACAATCATAAGGCGTGTATATGCCTCGGAAGATACAAAGACATTAGTCCTCGCTTTTCGAGTTTATGTCAGACTGCTCTTGGAGTATGCTAGTACGGTCCCCACACTTGCTAAGAGACATTGATCACATCTAATAATAATAAATCAAAGTTTGTCGCAGTAGCAACTGGTCTGGCAAGGACCGGGGGGTCGCTAACAGCCAGCCACAACTATATCCTTGTTTTCTGTAAAATTAACGTCTTTAAAGGATAAGAAATACGTTATATTGAATTTCAACAATAACATAAAATGAAAAATGAATAGAATAAAACAATGGCCGGGAATGTGGAATAGACGTAGGTGGGGTTGGGGACACGAATGCCTTACCACCAAGGTTAGACCTGCCAGGGACACGTTGGTCCCTGATGGCATCGCCAAACGTGTAGGTAATTCAGGGGAAGGATGGCCAAGGTGCAGACAAGGGAACGTTTAAATAATGAAGCTAAACATAAAATATTAAAAAATTAAAAAAATCGTTGTAAACTTGCTGAAAAATGTATGTTGATTTTAAAAAATAAAAAGCAAATGCATCCACATACTGGGATTCGTCGTAATAAAATTGTTTAAAAAAATTTACATAAAAATGAAAAAAAAGAATTGTTCACCACACACTCGATCGATGGGTGGTACACTGGATGCCAATACCGTAACAGTGTTCGGAGGCGGGGGTCATAATGGTCTTTTAATAAATTTACTGAGGTCTTCAGTAAGCAGTTCTCTTCTAAATTTCGCCTCAGAGTTCATGCCCACTGTACTAGGACGAAGTGCATTCCAAACGGTGATGATGCGGACTGAGAAAAAATTTTTTCTACATTCAAGTTTCGCCCCTTTGGTAGCAAGCTTCCAAGGGTGCCCACGAGTGTTATGTAGACTAGGAGCCGGATCAAAGAATGGAAGGTCAACCGTTATCAAGCTTCGCAGGATCTTATACATCATAATAAGGTCAAATCGTAGGTCAAAGCTCAAGGCCCGTTCTTTTGAGGCGCTCGGTGTAGTTCACCTCCCGAAGCCCCGGAAGACACTTCGTAAACCTTCTCTGCACTGACTCAATCAAGTCAATGTCCTTTGCGAGATACGGGGACCAAACAGGTGTTGCGTACTCCAAGATGGGCCGGACGAACACCTTGAAAGCCCACACCTTAGTTTGTAGATGACCCGAAGTGAAACATTTATTTATTATGGCAAGCCGTCGAAAAGCCGCAGAGGAAATTTTAGAACAATGAAGAGATGGCTTAAGGTCATGGGAAAACCAGATGCCCAGGTCCCGAATCTCGTCGGTGAAGGGAAGAATGTCCCTGTTAAGTTCGTAGTTTGCTTCTTGACTCTTAGGTCCAATACGTAGAGATTGACATTTCGAGAAGGAAAGTGGCAACTGCCACATCGTAGACCAACTATGTACATTGTCTAATCGACTCTAATAAACCTGATTAAACCAATTATAGTGAGAGTCGATTAGTTTTCCCTTGCGAATACAGCGCTCGAAATGGCTACTAATTGTCTAACACGTGTGAATAATTACCCCCTCCTAAGAATACAATCCAAACATCCAAATGATTTCTTGGCCGCGGTTCCATGACGCGTATGCAACCATAAAAACAGTGGTCGCTTGCTTTTCTAGTTTTTTGCCTCAATCCCCACCTCCATACATGTTTTGATCAACTGCGTTGGATGGCATGGCGGCGCACACGTCTCAATTAAAGACGAGCCCACTACGATTTTTCACTCGGTTTCATTTTAAACTGTAAGTTTAATTAGAACACTGGTGAACAGAATCAACATTAAAAAATCCAGCATCGTTTGGCAGTTTTATGATACGGGAGGCCTCCAAACCGTTTAGTCTGGGCGTTTTGAACAGTTCATTTATCCGACTGCCACGTCGCACGACTGATAAGGATGAAATATCTAGATAGCACAGTCATTACCCAAAAGTAGTTTTATGAATTTGCGCCCCCCTCCCCTCCCCTGACAACAACAAAAAATGTCATACAGTAGAAGTTGTTTTAAATATTTCTCTTCCCCCTCCAAAAAAAAAAAATACTAAGCATCAAAGTCATGAACGATTGTCCAAACAAGTAGCCTAAGTCTACGCTAATTTCGCATGCCGACATGACTATACAAGCTTGTTATCTAGTTCGTACGAATCTAGATCAGAGAAGCCGCGTGCCTACGTCAGTGATCTGTGCTATAATTTGCCAGTCATTGGTCGGTTGGTGGTGACATCAGACGCTGACGAAGGCTACATAGTTCCCAGTAATTGGTCGTGGATGAATGACGTCAGTCGGCTGAAAAAAAAATAACGAACCTCGTACGTTTGCTGCGAACAAAAATCTTTGATTATTTCTAGTGTACGATTTCCCCGGCGGAATCGATCCATTTTCGAACTTAGACCTAGAAATGTGCCACAGAATCTGTGTGCAAAATTTGACAGACATCAGATAATTTGTTAAAACGCTACAGCGCGAACACACAGACAGACAGACAGACAGGCCGACAGACAGACAGACAGACAAACCGTTCGCATAAGAGTCTAATCGACTCTAATAATTAAGGATTGTTTGTTGTGTAAAAAGAAATTTATTTGAGTGTTCCTTCAGTTGTTGAAAGTAAGGGCTAGACAGAACTATATAGCGGCAAATGGCTGTAGACGCTGCAGCTTGTTATTTGGTGGCAATCCCCCTTTAAAGGCGCCTGTTCACCATTTCGATAGCGTTGCCCATATTCCAAACGCAGCACCCACGTTCCAGATTATCCGTTATCCTATAGGCTGATGTGGGTCACGTGATCTTATTCTAATTGTGAAAATTGCGGCGCTGCTGCAAATAGCGTTGTTCCGTTTTTAATCCACCGCTATTTTCTATATATTGATCGAAGATTCTGCGGTGCTGCACCTAGGAATTAAAGGGGTGAAAATGCCCCTTTAATGTCGGGTTATAATGTTGTCTTACTCACGATGTCCTCTTAATTCTGATATTTGAGTTTCAAATTCGCTGACTCGCAGTTGCACAGTTTTATTGGTTGACGAACTTATACCTGCAAGGAACCTACGTGACAAATGACAAATAGGCACCCGGACTAATACGCACCAAGTTTTTAACTTTAAAAAAAAAATTGGGATGGATTGCACTCAAATTAGGGGTTGGGGGAGGAAAAAAGTTTGCTATAAAATGTTCGTAGCGTTCAAAACTGCTAAAGGTTGTTGGGATCTTTATTACGCTAGCATCTCTGATGTTATTTTTTAGCCGCAGCGAACGCGGTAGCGCGAGAGAGGCAGTGTAACTTGGAACATTAATTCACCACAAAAAATTTCGGGAAAAAATTCAAACATCACCTCCTCCCCCCAACGGTCCACGCGAATAAATGTCACATATTTAAACAAACGATACAGAATATAAGGACAATCCATCCCAATTAAAAAAGAAAAGAAAAATAAAAACTTGGGCGCCTATTTGTCCAGTGTCTATATGTCTGGATACCTATTTGTCCATGTGCCTGTTTTTCTAGTGCCTAAATTAGGGTGCTTAGTGTCTGGTGCCTATGCGTCCTACATCCAAATGGGACAATGTGTTAGAAAAGTTATGTTAGGAACAGACAGTCACACATCAACACGGGAAGAGAAGCTCATTTGACCTGCTTAGTACAGCGCTTCACCATAAAAACCGTTTCAAGTTTAGGCCATAACAAAATCAGAAAACAAAAACTAAAACGTTTGATCTTTTTAAGGCAAGGTTTAACTGAACCGAAGTCGGAACTAATACGAATACACTTTTCTGTAAGGTTTCAGTTATACCGCAATGTTGCTGAAATGTTTAGTCCACGCAAAACCTTACTGCAGTGATAAAATGGTTTGTATTTTTATCGTTTCTACTTTTGAAAACGGCTAAACTAATACCGTGCGTTGTACTAATTACTACTACTCGGCTAAACGGCACCGCTGAAAAATGGTAAAAAAAAAAAATAAGCGTCATGTTTCATTCGTAGGGTGTTGAACGAACGAACAGGAAACGACTTGACTAAGAAATTTAAGGGCAATTGCATCCATTTTGACTAGCATGTTTGACTTTTGGATCACTTACACAATAACGAAACACAAGAACTGTGGTAAGAATAAGTTGCGTACGTCCGATACAATAATTTAATTACTGCATCACCAAAACACGATACGGAGACTGCCATTGTTTTGCTGGAAGGCGCAGAAATTAATGCCGACAGATGGTACTTATCTGGCAAATTGGCCAGTTAAGGCCGTGAGACGTTTGAGCTATCTCACAGCCAACCCAGCTAACTCAATCGGCTGCGAGTCGAAATTGATAAGTACCATCTGTCCGCATTAATTTCTGCGCGTTCCAGCAAAACAATGGCGGTCTCCGTATTGTGTTTTGGTGATGGCAGTAATTAAATTGTTGTATTGTTGTTGTATTGTTATTGTTGTTGTTGTATTGTTGTTGTGGTGGTGGTAGCGTATTCCTGCCGCAATTCTTGAGTTTCGTTACTGTGTAAGTGTTCCAAAAAGTAAAACATGCATGTCAAAATGGATGCAATTGCCCTTTCAGCAAACACAATTTTACAAACAAAAATGTAAGCGAGTGTGTGTGTCGGAGGTGTGTGTGTTGTTATTTGCGTATCGGATGTATCTTAGAAAACTGGCTTTATATTTTACCTGTATCGAAAATACATGTCACTTCTCGATAATTTTTTTAACATAACGAACCACAAGTGAAAAGTGACGTGACAAAACGTGAAATAATCGTTTTTTTCCCCTCTTAGACTTCTCCGACAGACGCGGCTTAAGGCACACGCGAGCAACGCGACTTGTAGGGCCCCCCAGTTCAAAAGGGGCCGTAGAATAGAAGGTGTCGGCCAAAAACCTAAGAGCTTTTTAAAGGCCCAAGCGAATGATGTTAAGTCGAAACTACCACCATCGGCACAGTTGTTTTTTGCCACATGACGGAGGAAACCGGAGTACCCGCAGGAAACACTCGTGCCACGGGCGGGAAACAACCTGAGAAAAACCCGTACACATGCACTTTCCCTTCACCAGGATCGAAATATGGTCTGTAGAAGCCAGAGATGAACAGCCTGGACTTAGACGCCTATCGAATGTGACGCCCCAGTGCTCGGGAAACGGGAGCATTCGTCTTATTACAGCTAGAAACTAGATTACTGATTGACGATACAACCTGCCACTGCCACTGGCCACAGCCAGCGTCAGCCCGTCAATTGTTTTCAGCTAACAAAGAGTCACAACGTAACACAATTTTGAGTTCGCATTATGTCAGTTTCAGGGATGGGCATAATTCCATTTCAATGAATTTGAGTCAATTACCTAGGCATCAAGTGAGCAGCAAGTCTAATCAAATCCCTTTCCGCTAGTATACCGTTGATCAGCTATTCAATTCCAGATCAATTCCAATTCAATTTCATGAGTCTGAGGCAAGTCCAATTACCAAGTCACCGCGATGGTTCAATGCAATTCAAATCATTGCCATGTTTGTATTTGCTATTTCCAATAATTTTCAATCAACTAATTTTCGTTTCTCATGCTGACAAATCAATTCCAATTCAGGACCTTGCCGGTGATCCAGTGTTAGTTCCAGTCAATTCCCGGATGATTCAGGATATACTTTGACCACTTCCATTCAATTCCACCTCTGTCCGGCACAATTTCAGGTAAATTTTGACAACATTAAAAATTAAATCAAATCTAGGCAATAACACAATCCAACGGATGACTTTGCAAGTCACGTCAACCTGAGCGCAACATGGGGTGAATTGATGGTCATCAGGTCAATTCCTACCAAGTCAGTTTATAATTTCGGCAATTGCCCCAAGTCAATTCCAAATCAAGTCAAGTGGAAGTGAATATTAATAATGTCAGTTCCATGAGTTCATAACCTGGAATTGTCCACCGTAGAATCAATTCCGCCAAGTCCATAAAAGTGGAATTGAGTCAATTAATTCCAAGTCCGGAATTAAGTTGCGCCCATCATTGGTCAGTTTAAAACATAAAATAACCATTGTACTGCAACGTGACCCGAAACCGAAACTAGTGTTACTTGCGGCTGGCATTTTTTGTCGGCAGGTGGCAGTCTGATAGGAAATAAAAAACGCAAAGCGGTTGAAATGGATATTGGCTTGGACCGTATGAAAAATGATTGTTCATTGATTCGAATCGAACACGAATTTTACTGAAGATTTAATGATTGTATACAGCAGTTGGGTTTCACGTGAACTAAATAATTCAGTCTATTGGCATCTGCAACCTTGCAGGTATAATTTTATTTGCGTTCCTTCCCTCTTCTTACTTCGATCCAGTTAAACGTTACCTTAAACATTGAACCAGCTCGTTTTTGTTTTCTAATTCGATATACTTTGACGTATATACCATGTTGTTTTTCCGACTGTTTCTTAACAATGTAGACGAAAACTGAACTTGACTCGTTCGCTCGCTCCTTCAGCGCTAAGGGCGCGTTTAAGCAACAAGGCCTTCTCGCTCGCCGAACGCTATTTGTTCGTGCACCGTTATTTATGTACGATTAGTTTCCCGTTTCTATTAAATGAATGCGGCAATACGTAACAAATTAAATGTATTATAAATAACATTACGAATAAAGAACAACGTGAAACAGTTAAGCGTGCGACATTGTTGTCATTTCACACTATTTCCAAAATTTGCTGTTCTCGCTGAAGCGCAGCTTCTAGCAGTGATCAGACGAGTGAGACGACTGTAGAATAAATAGCCGCTCGCAACGAGAATTCGAACACCAACATGGCAAACATTTCGGGGTTATCGAAATCAGTCCGTTGTTTTGTACTGCAGCAAAAATCGTTTTCTTGTTGTCATAAATCGACGCTGTCATGTTGCACGCATCGTACGCTGTGTCGCGTCCGCGTTGTTTCCATGGTTACTACGTATAGACAACTCGAAAGCCGCATTCTTCGGTAAAGGCGAGAAGCAGCCAGCAGATTTAGTATCAACGAAGTAAAAACTATAGTGAGCGAGAAAATTACCATTGCGTAAACCCGGCCTAAGGGCGCGTTTACGCAACGAGTTTTTCTCGTTTTTACTAGCTTTTACATGATCAATGCTAAATCTGATAGCTGCTTCCCGCCTTTGCTGGCGTATGCGGCTTTCAAGTTGTCTATGCGTATTAGTAACCATGGCAACAATGCACACGCAAATCTCCTCCTCGTGCCTCGTGACACGGCGTACGATGCTTTCAACATTTGAGCGTCGATTTATGACAACAAGAAAAACAATTTTTACTGCAGTACAAGACGGCGGGCTGTTTTTTGTATGCCGGCATTCGATAGTTTGTCTTCGATTCGATAGCCACGAAATGGACGCCATGTTGGATTTTGAATTCTCGCTGCGAGAAGCTATTTGTTCCACCGACGTTTGATCATTGCTAGAAGCTGTACTTTGAGGGAGAATAGCAAATTTTGGAAATAGTGTGAAATGACAACAATCTTGTAGCGATGTTTAAAATTATACTGTAGCTCTTTATTCTTTATCCGTTGTGTTATTTATAATGCATACAATTTGTTATCTACTACCGCATTCCTTTAATAGCAACGGGAAACTAATCATAGATAAATAACGGTTGACTAGCAACTAGTTTTCGGAGAGCGAGAAACTCTTGCTGCGTAAACGCGCCCTAAAACTGGTGCTGACAGAATAAAAGCACTAAAAGTAGTTAACGTTTTAAAAAGCCAGCAGGTGCACATGTATACAGTAAAATACGACGTTTCGGGATTTATCATCCCATTGTCAAGCAAAAAATATATTTTATAGCATAAGCTACAAGTCAACAAGATACACTTAAATGGTTTCCCATTCTAAAGAAAAGCAAGCCAGAGCACTAAAAGGTAAAAAATAAAAAGTTAAAAAAGATAAAAGTGAAGCCCAGTCATCGCGTAAATCCAACCTTAAATACAAAGATAAAACCAACTCTCTTGTTCAGCACCAGATAAAGACAGGGCACACCCCAGATCTTCAAAATACGCAAGTCATTTTTCAAGAAAATAATTTTCGTGCACGTCTTAACTTAGAAACACTTTGCATCCTAACACAACGACCACCAGTCCATAATCATTTGATGCCTAATAATAAACAGTTTTCGGAATATATACCAATCCTTCACAAATTTGGAATCGCAAATTTTTCCCACCAGGGCCATCCCACATAAATAGCCGCCACTTCCGCTCTACAAATCACTTCTTCCCTGCTTCGTTAGGGAGAGGTCCTCCCAGTTCAGCTTTCGCGCTGACTGGGCTTCACTTTTATCGTTTTTAACTTTTTATTTTTTACCTTTTACTGCTCTGGCTTGCTTTTCTTTAGAATGGGAAACCATTTAAGTGTATCTTGTTGACTTGTAGCTTATGCTATAAAATATATTTTTTGCCTGACAACGGGATGATAAATCCCGAAACGTCCCATTTTACTGTATACATGTGCACTTGCTGGCTTTTTAAAACGTTAACTAAAACTGGTGCAACATCAGCTATTTGTCGATGCTGGCGCTGGTGTATGCTGCAATCTGGTGGCTAGCGTGCTAACTAAAATAGGAGGATAAAAGTCCCATTGAATGACATTGACAGCTTTAGTCTTCTGTTCTATACGGCCGAAACAGCTGAGTATTGCAGTGACTTGTCCGTCTGTCCGTCACCTTTTTCAACTTTAGAACGGTACTATTTTTTATAGACAAAACTGTTTCCACCATTAAATACAGCCACCAACAATTAGTTTAAAAACCCGGCAAATTAAAACATTGTTGCAGTGTTCCTCATAGCTCATAGGCCTTTTTGGTGTAGTGGTGGCATTTGGTGTCTGTAGATTTTAAGTAGGTTAGAGTGAGCACTTGGTGTAATAGGTCAGTAAGCTCAAATCAAATCAAATCAAATCAAATCTTGCCGTTAAGTCAATTAAATAATAACATTTGATTGTCGCATTTAAACACTACAGGAAAACGCGTAACCGTAAAAACAAAAGGTTTCGTTAACGACAGCGTCAAAACGCAAATTCCAACTGAACTGAGTCGACACTCGATTAATTTTTGCTACTTCAGCATTTTGTTGTTGTTTTGTTTTAAACGTTGAACGAAACAAAAACTGCAAAAATGTGCTCATATTCATCATTGCATCTTGTTATTCATATCCGGACTTTTATCTCTATCACAAATACGTTATTGTAACAAAAAATCTCAAATTCATCTTTATCCAGAAGAAAATCCCATGAAAAATCTTTATAAAACGTTCCAAGCTTTCAGCAAATGTTTGCTTTGGTGGTGGTGTAATATAAGGTTATCTCCTGGAGGTTAAAGCAATTATTAGATTCCTTAAAAGGACATAAATCCTTCCGGTATATCGTGCGACCCGATGAGATTGCAGTTGGCAACATTTACACAGGTTAGAGTTAATGTCGCCAAATCACCTCGCACGCAAGAAAAAACAAGAAATTGACTGTGTTGGCAACATTTACATATACGTTTAAACTAGTGTCGCAAAACTGAGTCATGCCGGTAAGCCAACAGGGATTTATGTTCCTTTAACATGTAATGCTCCAGTGAGTCCATTCTTAATCATTTTACAGGTTCGGCAGCAGTGTAGCGTGCACAGACATACGAGAGGGCAGGGACAAATTTCAGTAAAAGGGCACGCTGAGGCTTTATTTTTTTTTTTTTTTGGTTACTCACTTAATTATTATTTTTTACCATTTTTGGCTCCTTTCTTGAACTTGCTGACGTTCTTTTTGGCTTTTTTAGGACTCTATGCCCTGTCATCTCGCTGCAACCAGCATTTTTCAGTGCAGAAAAGCAAAATAGGGCATGTTTTTTCTTCACAAAGGGCAACAAAGGACATTTTTTTAACAAAAAGGAGCAGGGACACTGCCCCCCCCCCCTCCTCCCCCCATTCACACCACTGTTTGGCAGATGCAATCTCTGAATTAAGAAATTCACTAAAATCGCTGTTATTGCACACTTTGAAATGTTCATTTAATATCAATTAGCTCTCACCCACAAATTGTACTAGGCCCGGGTGTCAGCCATTCAGTAGAATGGAGCCCC
>JAHWFP010209625.1:23226-43888 GCA_023313725.1 Lithobius niger | reverse complement strand
TCTTGCTGTCGAGTTGCCGCGTAGGATGGACGGCAACGAGACGGCCACAAGACGGCCGCAAGTAATTGATAGAGCACATATCCGTTTTCATTGTCGGATGAGCCCGCTCGCTCTCTTGCTGTCGAGTTGCCGCGTAGGATGGACGGCAACGAGACGGCCACAAGACGGCTGCAAGTAATTGATAGAGCACATATCCGTTTTCATTGTCGGATGAGCCCGTTCGCCCTCTTGCTGTCGAGTTGCCGCGTAGGATGGACGGCAACGAGACGGCCACAAGACGGCCGCAAGTAATTGACAGAGCACATATCCGTTTTCATTGTCGGATGAGTCCGCTCGCCCTCTTGCTGTCGAGTTGTCGCGTAGGATGGACGGCAACGAGACGGCCGCCACAAGACGGTCGCAAGTAATTGATAGAGCACATATCCGTTTTCATTGTCGGTCGCTCGCCGTTTTTCTTTGCTACCGTGGGAAGAATGAGCCCGCTCGCCCTCTTGCTGATTGTTGAAAGCTTCGTTTGTTTAATCCTCTCTTACAATGTCTGCAATGCCTATTTATTTATTTCCGGTGTACAAAGGCGTATTTATTATTTCACATGCAGAAAGGCGTATTTATTTATTTCACATGTACAAACGCGTATTCCAACGATTTTTCCAGGAAAGAATCATATGTAATGTAAGTGTATGGACTCCGGAACAAGGGATACGCTGAATGAGGGAGTGAAGCAAACGAAAAACACCCTTTCCTAGCGAAAAACCACATAGACGGGATACATGCATTCCGTAACAAACACATGAGGCAGGAAATCGTAACGGTGCATCAAACACCACCCGGCTTCCGCTAGTGCATACAGAATGTTAAATAAGAATTAACGTCACCTTGGCCTATAATCGATCTTGCACCTCAGAAACGGGCATAGATTTTCAGTCGATAAATAACCTGAACCACTCGGCAACGTCTCCAACGTGCTTGCGCAAGATAATAAAATGAAAACCTCAAGGAAAGAACGATCAATGTCTGTTTCCATCAAGAATGAGGTGACCCTGCCGTCTCGGAAATGTAACCTCATGCTAAGCATTTCTAAAACGATTAGTGTCCAGAAACTATCAATGTTCCCACAATTCTAGTTTGAACATTGACTGTAAGGGACCGCTCATTATGTCAATTGAGGGGGGGGGGCGTTATGATTCTTTCCTGAAAAAGTGGTTGGAATACGCGTTTGTATACATGTGAAATAAATAAATACGCCTTTGTGCAAAGTATTTTTCAACCACTTTGTTAAGTGATGGGAGAATGGTGATAGGTCTGTAGTTATCGAAGCGACCTTTTTTTTTAAACTGGTCTAGTCATTTGCGTTTTTAAGCTGTCTCTTAAAGGGATATACCTCGCAGCGCCATATTTCTCGATCCTCCACATGAAGTACGGCCCCAAAGTTCTACTTCCTTACCGTTAGTCTTTCCCTAGCTAAAAATCATTTTTTAAATGTGGCGTCTAGGAGATTTTCTGTTGAGTATAATGGAACTTTATTTACGAACGACCCGTAAGTATATGATGCATTGCGCGCTTACAATAGCCATGACGTTTCATCTCTGTGTGTGCATGTACTAATTTGCTAATAATTACCGTGAGATCAAAAATCTAAAAGCGTAATGCGGTAAAAATTAAAATTAATTATTCCAATAGATCGCCGAAGCAAAATTATAAGACACTAGCCTAGAAAATTATAAATTGTGATTTTAAAATACGAGAATCATTCCGGTTTGTAACGACACGATTAATGCGTTCATGCTGGTTCGTCTGTTAGGCACAATGCCAAATGAGACAGTAGCTACGTTCTTCACCGCAGCTACTATATCAGATGACCTTGGTGTTTGTTGTGCGCGGAAGGCGACCAGCGCGAACTGTTATAAGGCAAGCCCGGTGTCTCTTTAATAGACATGTCTCTATTTTGATTACGCAGTTTATTAAACAGTTAACGCATTTAACCCACTATTTTCTGCCAAAATTTCGAAATTTCCTAAAAGAAAACCGTCTTCATCAAGATCCAGAAGTTTTTTTTTATTTCCAGGAGGATTTTTAAAATTTTAATTTTTTCTGATTGATCTTTCATCACTGTGTTAGTAAGTTCATTTATTTTTTTCTGCGGTAGCTTAGTAATATGTTATGTGCGTTTGTTTGGGCCCCCCCCCCCCCCATCAATTTATTTGCTTGTTGGTTGAAGGTAGAATTGAATTCGTTCACACAAATCTTTTTAATATCTCGGTTCTGAAAATTGCGGTGATGCTGTACTATGATTAAATTAGTAATAATTAAAAAATAGTACATACAATTTACAGTATTCAGAGTCGACCGATGCTATACAGCCTGGAAGTGTCTACAATTTAATTAAAGGCACGTTCCGCCTGCCTTATAACAGCCACGCACAAGTATGTTATAATTTTTCTTCTGCTATATATTGGCATAATTAATTTAAATTTTTTTCGTATTAGTCTTTCAGATTTTGATCTCGTAGTAATTATAAGCAAACGATTAAAATTAGTACATGCGCACACATAGATGAAACTTCAAGGTTATTGTAGGCGCGCAAAGGATCATATACGTGCAGGATGCAAGTTCCTTAATATTCAACAGAAAATTTCGTAGACGCCATATTTTAAAACGGATTTTTAGCAAGGGATTGACTAACGGAAAGTAAATGGAACTTTGGGGCCGTACTTGATGTGGAGGATCGAGAAAAATGGCCCTGGGAGTATTGTACCTTTAATGTCAAGGTGTAAATTATTAATAGCTGAAGTTAAGTTTTGGATGAAATGCTGGAAATTAGTGATTTAACATAGTGGAAATATATGCTTGTGCAGTACGAGCCCTGATTTTGGCCATGTTGCACCGTTAATTGTTTTTAACTGTTGCGCCGTTCACTAGTAAAAAAAAAACTAACAACGTTCAAACCATGAGAAGTAGGCTTAAGTTAATTGCACTGAGTCTGGACGGTTTCGCTGTTAGTTAAATCTGCGTGGGACCTTGGAGTAAATACTTCATTTCGTTACTGGAGGCGCTTTTTCGTATCCCAGAGCAACACCCACAAGGTGGGGGTTGGGGGAGATTGTTTTGTGATTGTCACGACGTCATCAGCAACTATGGTAACTCGTGGTCTAGAGGCTGCCTGATGTACGAGCAGGATATAAACGCATGTTATGATCATGCTATCAACAATGGGGGGACTCGTTGTTGTTCGAACGTTGTTGTTTGTACTCTTGTGAGTGGGCGTCTCCAAGCAATCACATGACCTGTGCAGCGAAGCGACAGCTCTCCCTTGGAGCAGTTGCGTTGAAACAGTAGGCGTTACTATCGATTGTTGGGACGGGCTGTGGCCTTGGTGTTGTTGTTGCTCTAATGTTGTTGTTGTAGTTTTGTTGTTGTTTGTTCTCCAGTGTGCTTTGTGGGGAAGAAGATCCGAGGGTTACCACCCCAAAAGATGATGACTTACGACTTGATAACATGGAGCAAATAATACATTTATGAAAATCTATAGGAGCCATGTCAATTCGTTTTCGGTTAAAATTGCCAGCAATCCTCAGCACATGAAAGGCAGAGCCCACAAATTTCGTCCGCCTTCTCCCACCTACAATTAAAAAAAAAATTTGTCAGCATGCTTCTCGAAGACTGGCAAAACCCTGGTTGCAAAGGCCAGACTTCCAAACGAATCATCGCGTAGTTTAAAGGTACATTCCTCCCAACGCCATTTTTCTCGATCCACCACATGAAGTACGGCCTCAAAGGTCTACTTACCGTAAATCAAGTCTTTGCTAAAAATCAGTTTTAAAGTGTGGTGTCTAGGAGATTTTCTGATGAATATTGGGAACTAATTTAATAGCATCCTGCGATTAAATGATCCTTTGCGCCCTTACAATAACCTTGACGTTTCAACGGTGTATGTGCATGTGCTAATTTTTAATCGTTTGCTAATAATTACCACGAAATCAAACATCTAAAAGACTAATGCCGTAAAAATTACAATTATTTATGCCAATAGATCGTCGAAGAAAAATTATGAGATACTAACCTAAAAAATTACAAAGTGTTGTTAAAAAAAAAAAAAGAAAAATCATTTCGGTTTATGACGACACAATTAATGCGTTCATGCTGGTTAGTCTATTAGGCGCAATGCCAACTGAGACAATAGCTGCAACTATGTTAGTTGACTTTGACGATGGTAACATGAGCGCAGGGACGTACACACAGGGAGGGCAGGGGGGGGGGGGCTCGAGCCCCTACCCTCATGGCAAAGTGCCCCTATTTTTCTGAAAAAAGTGCCTTTTTATGGGAGCGGTGATGTAAAGAGCCTAAAAAACGCAAAAAAAGACAATAACTGCTATACGAAAGTGGTGAAAAGAGGTACAGAAATGGTTAAAATCCCACAAAAATGGGGTAAAAAGAGGTTAAAACACCATAAAAAAAAGGTTCCCAGAAAAAAGTAAGTTTGCCTCTGTCCTCTCGGGGGCCTGTGCACGTCCCTGCATGAGCGGATGGCTTTCTGCGTGTGGCTGTTATAAGGCAGGCGGGATGTACCTTTAAAAAAAAGTAGGATTATAAACAGTCGTTACCATCTTTTGCAACAGTGAACCTGGACGTCCTGTTTAAGAAGTGAACCTAGGTTTGGCCACGCCAAATGCGTGCCTGACAACTGAGATACTACACCAAAGAAGATGTAAGGTCGGGTGAAATGCAGCGCTATTCGCATACAGTACACTCACAAGGCATACCTATATTATGTACAATATAGGGTGATTGGGGTAAAACCTGTCCATATAATCTGATATATTCCTTAGTTTGCTTTTAGAAGTTCTTACAGTTTGTGACATCTGTTAGAATAATATTATGATCAGCAATGCCTCCTACGTTTTACATTGCGGTTAAACCTTGCCAAAACCTTTTACAAAACGTAAGAAAATTAAGTGAATGAAGCAGTGCAGGCCGGCCAGGTTTATCGAACATTTTATTCAGACCTGGTCACTGATTCTGTTAGACCTGGCCACACGTCTAACCGCTAATAACTGCGCTGTCAACCATAAGTTAACTTAACAAAAACTTTATTGACTTTGTTTATGGTACGATTACACACATTAAAATTGGTAGCAACTGTAAAAATAGGTTATTACAGATGGTTACAACGTCTAACGACCATTAAATGTTAAACTGAAACGATCAAAGGACACCCAGTTGACACATGTAAACCTGTTGTCCTTTACAAGTTTCCGTTGTTGTGCGCAGCTTTAAGCCCTAACCAGACTGGCTGCTCGCGGCTGCACGCCGACGTACTATGGTGTAAAAAAGACTTCAGTATTGGTCCTTAACGCAACACCAACCACAAGATTGCTGCAATGTTGACCTTGTAGGTACGTAGTTACGCATAGCTTCGCACGAAATTCTCTTCTGTCTGGAGAGGCCTTTAGTGTTCGCAGCGACTACAGTCACAGTGCTTTGGACGTTCTTCTGCCAATTCTGAGTCCTCATGGGATTAGTACAGTAATTGCAGCGTAGACATGTCTTAAAGTCGTAACATAGCTGCTGGTTTTGCAGGTCTAGACTTGATTTATTTGCTATTAGGCCATTCGAATCATTCACCGGATACGGGTGACCAGCTTTTTGGGACTAATTGTGATCAGGTCAACCGTAATACGCCTGCCAACAACTCCATCATCAGTTTGCAAATTTGCGTTATCAAACAGTAACAATCGTTTTATATAACTGCTCTAGAAATCTTCCATAATGCCCATGCAATGATTTTAATTGATGTGGTTCAGTTCTTTTTTACTGTATGTTCACACAAAAAAAAAAAAAAAACAACTCGTGCTTTCCGAGTGCACCAGATTTTTTGCCAGTCTTTATCCCACATGTGGTGGTGCTGTAACTGAGCAACGCATGATCAATCACTACGGTTCCGTGACCACTTCGAAGCGATTCAGAGGGCTGCACATCACGTCCGAGTCGCCCCCGTGAGTCTGGTAAACACCCGTTCGTGGCGCTTTCTCCATCTGGCGCTACAGAAACTGAAGCGCTTTACACACCTGGATCAGGCGTCTGAAGCGCATCGTCTTTGTTCATGTAAACACTCGCAATCGCAGTGAGATGTTGGAGAACGCCTGGTAAAAGATGGCGGACACATTGACGGTGGCCACGTATTTTGTTCCTTTGGAACTCGAATTTTAGGTGAAGAAACTGAAAAATAAGCGTATCTGCCTAGAAAGACCACTAAAGCTTGTATTGCACACGTTCGGTTATTTGGGTTTAAGCTGTCATGCAGGGGCTAGAGTAGCGTGGGACCTACTCACTGTTATCCAAAGGAAGGGAATGTAGGAACGGTTTGCTGAGCATACTGGCATGAAGCGCCTTCCTTAGCGCTTTGGCCCTAATCACTCTCTTTTGTCTTGTAAACAGGTGCCGTATTTTGACACGCATATCGTTAAAATGCGCTTTCTTGTGGCCATGTAAACGTATTGACTGGTGTCCTCTGCCGGTTTAAAAATGCAATTTCTTATGTCTATAATGCTCTTATCAATGAGTTTTTTTTTTTTTTGGGTGGGGTGTATGTGGCAAATAAAGCGAAAAATCCGTATAGGGGGTAAGATTTACCTTGATGGCCAGATTTTACCCCATTCACCCAACTATGTACAAAAAACTGTGTACAATAAACTACGTACAACTGCGCTCGAAGAACTATGTGCAGAAAACAACCATAACTAGGCTACATACCAGCTCCTCAGAATAAGTTAATTAACCACTAATTTTTACTGCAAGGCTCACCTACTGAAATCCATATTAATATTAAATTTACACGCAACACACACTGCTCCCCCCGCCCCCCCCCCCCTCAAAAAAAAAAATAGCACGTCACATAATAAGGGAACAACGTGGAAAACAATGGAGTACAAACACAGAATTGCAACCAGGGAACAAATCGTAACAAAAATTGAATCGAAAGAATATGGCTGCTGGACCATTTCCTACAACTAAAAGATTGAGTGGTTGTGGTTCTCTCCACTCTCTACCCGATCGACGAGAAGCTTTAGACGTACACTTTCCCCCCAGACAATTTAAGAAGACTTGCGCTCCCAGAAGCACAACAGTGTGTGTTGCTGGCACTGATTCCCGCTGAAGGGTGAGCATAATGTTGGGGGCAGCAAAGCTTCTGCAAACATACCTCCGATTGCGGACCAAACTGGATCCACATTCAATTTGGGACGAAATTTCTGGAGGTTGATTACCTGATTTGGTAATGTGGGTAGATTGATCATGCTAACTCGCTAATGTGGGTATCAAATACATCGAAGGACGATTCGTAGCCGGCAAGGATAGAACATAATCATCGTCCTTGAGGGATCGCCTCCTAGCGGTAAATTGGAACCAGGACCACCTAATTTCGTTTTCTGATCTCCGTGTCTGTGCATTGATCCCCACGTCGACGAGTCAGCTTCCTTCAGCTGCTTTAACTGAATACCGAAGATTACCTTCACGTGAAACAATAACTGCTGGAGCCAACGCAGTTTACTGCCGACTCGACAGTCTCTTGCATAAACCCGATTGGAGTTCCGGTAAAAAAAACACGCCCTTTTTCGTTATATCGAGGGTCGTAATAACAACCATGGAGAAAATCAGTTATCTCGAAAACGACTGGACGGATTTTCATGAAACAAAGACTGAAATACTTATTAGATTGTCTACTGTATTTCTACCCTTAGTAAATACTACGTTAGCTGACTGAAAATAATTGGTCGAGCGAGAAAAACTTAATGATATCTGATGTCTTGAAAGCTGGTGGATGGATTTTCATGAAACAAAGGCTGAATTGCATATTATATTTTGTTGCTTAACATTGCACGTCATACGTATACAAATATAGCATACATCATAACAATTAATCCAGTTTTGGTTTTATTCAATTCTTTCCAGTAGTTTATGAGATATATTATCAGTTATCAACTCGTGTTGCTTGGTCGACCAGTTATATTTGGATACTTACCATTACATGTAATACGTATAGAAATGTAGCTGATATCATAATACGCAACCCAGTTTTTGTTTCATTCAATTCTGTCCAGTAGTTTTCGAGATAACAACATTTCCGTTCAGAGTCACATACATTAATCCTCCACTCTTCCGTATAACGAAGGTGTTTTTTTTTTACCGGAACTATACTTCAACTGAATGTTCCAGTTTATTTAAAGTTGGAAGCCTTAGACTTAGTTGTTTCTATTCTAGTTTTTCTTATGTGTTAGGAAACAAGAGTAACAACTTCATGGCAACAAGAGTGGGGATATTACGCCCCAAGAATGACTTGGATGGTTGAATACCCGTTATGTGTCATAGTATGGGCTTATTGTAGGAAGTTTAAGGTAGCCATTTGACGTTTCGTCCTTGAATTGGCCTTGTTTTAGACTATTAACCAAATTTTCTATGGCTCCGTTTATGCTTAATAATGACCATTCTTGTAAGGGTCTAAAGGGGAAATTTCTTACCGTGGGATAAAAAAAAAGTACCAGTGGACCGTAAATATGAAAAATGGCCTGGAATCCTTTCTTGAACGTCCTCAACGCTGACGAACTGCAGACGGCCGGGATTGTCACTTGCTGCATTAAAGGGAGACGCTTTCCGACCAGACCGCAGCAATTCCTACCAGACCGCAGCAATTCATAGGCAGTTCTTTGCGAACGAAACTCGGTAAAACATGGTGTCACGAACCTTTACATTCGGGGTCTACAATTTTAAATTTACAGCTAAAATTGAGCATCCTTTATCGCCAAGGAAGTTTCGTAGATCGTTGAAGAATTAAACATTTAGGCTGAAAAGGGAATGGCGCTAGCACGGTATAAGAGGGAGTATATCCGGCTTGCTATCGTGGTGGAAGGCAGAGGAGCGGGGTATAATCGACCTAGTGTGGTGTAATCACCCGATTATACACCGGGGTATAATCGGGGTGATTATACCACAGTCCCTTTTCGTTGTGCGCATGCGCAACTTACCGAGCTAAGCTTAAAACAGACGCCAACTGCTAGCTAATTATTGTGGCTTTTGACTCGCATCAGCTATAGAAAACTCGACATATTCGTTACGATTGTCGTATTTTAACATCACTGTACAATTTTTTAGGCTAGTACCTTATAATTTTACTTTGGCGATCTATTGGCATAAATAATTTTAATTTTTACCGTATAAGTCTTAGTTTTTCTATCCCATGGTAAATATTAGCAAACGATTAAAAATTAGTACAGGAACACAGACAGCGCCATCTCTCGGCGGATTTCAGCAATGCGTGGTTGATGCGGCGTGTTTAACGGGAGAAAGTCGCCGACAGCAACAAATAATTGTATGAACTGAGAGACTGGTAAGCAAATAAAACGTAGCATTACATTATAAATATTAATGAACACAAAGAATGTCTAGTCCTTTTGGTATTATTTATTTTGAATTGGGATATACTCCAGTAAAACAGCCCTCTAGCTTTTGTGGATAATACGGCTAAAAATGTTTTCGCACTCAGCCTGTAACCAGACTAAAGCTAACTCATGCTAATTAATTTGAAATTATACCCCTCGCGCTACGCGCACAGGATATAATTGCAAAATAATTAGCATTCTTTAGTTTTAATGTCAGGCTACAGGCTTCGTGCGAAAACAGTAGCCGTATTATCCACAAAATCTCTAGGGCTATTACTACTGAGTATATACAGTATGCCATATATTACCGTGGTGGAAGGCAGAGACTAGAACCGGGATATAATCGAGCGACTCCATCTCCTCGGTTATACCCCGGCAGCTCAATTAGGTCCCGAGACCTTTTCGTGGTAAGCATGGGAAACTTGCCAAGCTATAAGCTTAGAACAGAAGCCGAGATACGACTTAATAACCACGACTTTTGACTCGTGTTTATATACTTGTGTTTATACTCTACGTATTCAGACTGAAAACCTCACACTTTATAATTTTGTAAGCGCAAGTATCTTATAACTTTTCTTCTGTGATCTATTTGTATAAAATTGGATTAATTTTTACCACATTAGTCTTTTAGAATTTCGATCTCAGGGTAATTATTAGCAAACGATTGAAATTTCGAACGTGCAGAAGATATACAGATCTCTTTCTCGGCTGTTTGTAGCAATGGCCTTGTGGGTGCGGCGTGTTGGGCCGACTAACATGCAGCCTATCGTAAGACACTTCTCGTTGGGGAAAAATAATTGTACGAACTGACAGAATGGCAGGCTAATGAACCGTAGCATCACTTTATAAATATTAATGAACTAAAAATGTTTAGTTCTTTTGTTATTTATTGTGAAATGGGAGATGCTCCAATAAAACTGCCTTCTGCCTTCGTCAATAACATGGCTACGGTTTTCGCACTCAGCCTGTAACCATATTAAAACTCAGACTAATTAAATTAGACATTATATAATTTTAAAATAATTAGCATTCGTTAGGTTTAATGTCGTGCTACAGACTCCGTGCGAAACCCGTAGCCGTATTATCGACAAACGCTGTAGGGCTAGCACAACTGACAATATTTTTGTGCAGGCATGAGGATGGCAAGTTATCTGGCCCTGGCATCAATTTCCACCGGCAACTGTTGTTTACACGGGAACAGGTGTAAGGATGATTGATCATGGTTACGTAAGGATTGACGTCGTGTTTACCTGCGAAGTACAATAATGAAATGTGTTGCTCTTCTTCTTGTTAGGACATTTTTTTTTTGTCAAGCCTAGCGCTCGTTCTGCTGAACGGATTATCTCTGTTCTTGTTTTTAGAATTATAGGTATTTTCTAGCTGAAGTGTACAAGTCCTAAGGTATTTCGGGGAAAAAAATAGGAAATAAGATACGGCCTAAACACGCCTTTGGCACTTCTTGCTTATATTAGCACGTCAGAAGAGATGGAAAGGTTAATATGCTCAGTTCATGGTCCATAATTGTTTCGTTCTTAGGGTCTTCCCCCCACCTTCCCACGATCCGGCGGCAAGTTTTGTAGGCTAACCAAGGACCCAATCTCTACGTTCCCGGGCTACCTAAGAGGTTTTAGTAAAACTTACGTATTTGTTAACGTGTAGATTGAGTTCTTAGATTTGAGCCACGGCTCTCTACAGTACTGGCCGGATCTTGGATGAAAAATAGCATTAAGAGACTGGGTTGGCAATATGGCCGCCGAAAGCGCCGCTGAGGCGACTGAGTTGCCTATAGTTGCCACATTTTGTCAACCGAGGGCAACGCCCTCCGTACAGACTGCCAATGAACGTGTCGCTTTTTTTTCTTGCAAACGCAGAGAAATAGCTTAACTGTGGCGGAGTGATATTTTTAAAAACTATTTAAAAATACTTTTATATAGATATTAAAATGTGCCACCAAAATCTATACGTAAAAATTGAAATTATTATTTCGAAAACCGCCACTAGCTGCCAGTAGATGTCGCGTCTCTCCGTACAAAGATGCTACCTCGAAAAACAGACCTCGACGAAATGATGGTTTTTCGATCAGCGTCTTTTGGGTAAACGTTGGGAATCTTCCATTTTTAGTTTCATTTACGCCAAAATAGTTTTCAGCTGGCGCTCACAATCACAAGCGGCAGTCGTATTTGCTAAAATAGCATTGTTTTGAGTTACGGATTGCTGCCGATCCTACGTGTTTTGTCAAAAAAATATCGAATAAATGCATTGTTCGGGCCGGCAAAAACAAAAAAATTATGTGGTGCCTAGAACATGTATAAACAGAATAACGACGACAAAACAAATACAGTACATAAAGTTTAAACTTTAAAAAATATTTAAATCAAGGTTTAAAAAAAATTGAATGGATAATTCTGTTTCTGTATCGAGGTTCAAGTAGCTCGACAACAATGCACACTTTTTTCATTGTTTTATATAAGAACATATGTCCCTGAAGGCGGAATGTATTCTCCATTGTTGATGCTAAAGAGTGGCATTGTTTAATGGCATTGTTTAAAGCCCCAGTATCACGAAAAGAATCATTCGACGAATTGTCTGCTTCCTAGTAAACGATAATATTATTAATAATTAATATGTTTATTGCATGTACAAGTGTAAGCCACGAAGTCCATGTGGAATGGCATACACTAGCACCAGGACTTATAATTCAAAGTTATTATATATCGAATACATTATAAATACATTTAAATTAAAAAAAAGTGATTGCTTAAAAATATAAATAGGCCTACAAGTATAGCATAATAAATAAAATATGACTAAACTTACAAAACGAAAATGAATAATGGTCACTAGAATATTTATAATATACGATTAAATGGAGTTTATGCATTTATGCTTAGTTATTAGTTGTTTGGGCATACGTCCTGGCACTGAAGGGGCTAATGAAAATGGCTTATAAAAGTTAGAATCGTATTACGAAAGTAGACCTTACATTTTTTTTTACGCATAACATTTACGATGTATTCATTCGTAATACGGTTAAATATGGCCGTAAATTTTAAATTTTTATGTCAATTTATATGTTTTTGCCTACGTAGAAATCAAATTTTCACCAAAATTTGTAAAAAAAAAAAAAATTAACATTTTCTAGTTATTAACCTCAACATTTCATTTGCCAGTCATTTTTGCTTTTTATTTCTTTAAATTACTTCCTCCTTCTCCACTTTACTCGAGTTGGTGACATCATGTTTCGCATTATCCCGTTTCGCATAATCGTGCATTGCATAATCCCGTCCGTTTCGTATAATACTGTTTTGCATAATTTGAAAACATTTGCCCGTTTCGTATAATCTGATTTCGTATAATACGTTCTAATACTTCAATAAAGATTTGTTGGCATCTCTATTAAAGTAGTATCTCTGATTTTATGTATTGGCCGCACCGTAATTTGGAACATCAATTGGCCACAAAAATGTTGAAAAACTACGAAAATCCCCCCCCTTTCCCTCCCCCCAACGGTCCCACATGAATAATTGTCCCAGATTTAACGCAAGATACAGGATTTGTGGGCAATCAATATTCCAATTAAAATCTAAAATTAAAAAAAATGAAAACTTGGTGCCTATTTTGTCCAGTGCCTATATGTCTGAATTTCCACTACATGTCCAATTTCTTTCCTCCACCTTTAGTTTGACGAACTCCATCCAGACCAAATAAAGTGCCCACTTATACCAACAGGGATTTTTATATGAAAGGGGAATATGCATAAGAGAAGTCATTGGAGTGGTTTATGCAAAACGGGTCACTGTACTGTTTCGCATAAATTAATCCAAAAACCAGAGTTATGCGAAATGAGATTATGCGAAACGCGACGTAACCCTCGAGTTCACCTCAACCCCGTCTTCTCCCTCCCCTATTATTTTAATCCCATTGTTATGAGAGCTTATTAGTAACCCCTATCTTCCCCTCACAAGTAAGGTGTCCCTACTATACTGGTTTTTTATATGGTTTTTACTTGGTTTTCACTGATTTTAAGAATTTTTTAACGCAGCATTATATCCGCATGCATCCTACAGCGTGTTGCGAGGCTCGAGAAGATGATCTCCCTGCCCATAGTTACTAGGTGTCGACAACTCGAAAGTGAGAAGCAATCAGCGAGCTTAGGGCCCCCGCGCACTAAGCGGCGAGGCCGCGGACCAAGCTCGCTGCGGTTAAAGGCACATAACTCCCTCCGGTATATTTTAACAGTTTCACTCGATACATTACCGGAAATAGTTTTATATAAACTGATTTACCTTTCATTTGCTGGTCTAAGGGTACGATGCAGATGTCAGTAGTGGCGCGTGAATGTTATTAGGCTTGTTTTAAACGGCTCGGTCCGAGCGGTATATAACTCCCGCCACATCGCTGGCAAACCGCGGCCCTGGAGGAAGGATAATTAATCCTTCGCTCATGTTTGCGACTTGGTCGTACGATGTGTCACGTTGCAGCGGCCCCGAAATGAGTATGACTAGTGTCTTAGAGCAATGCGCGCTGCGGTCGTTTGAACTATATTTTAGCGTACGTGACGCAGAGTAAAGCGGCCAGAACGGAGGGATTTATGTGCCTTTAATGAAAATGCTCATGGTATATGTTTCAGAATATATGGTACGCGGACACATAGGCACTGGACAATTAGGCACCGGACATTTAGGCACCCTAATTTAGGCGCTGGACAAATAGGCACTTGGACAAATAGGCACCCGGACAAATAGACAACAGGTTAAAAAAAAATGGTTTAATTGGGTTGTATTGTTCTCAAATTGGGGGAGGGGGGGGGAAGAAACAAGTTTGCAATAAAATGTTCGTAGCGTTCAAAACTGCTAAAGATTGTTGGCATCTTTATAACACTAGCATCTCTGATGTTATGTGTTAGCTGTAGCGAGCGTGGCAGCGCGAGTGAGGCAGCGTAATTCTAGCCGTGAACAAAAAAATGTCGGGAAAAAATGCAAAAACTCCCCCCAACGGACCACACGACAAACGATAGCATCTCTGATGTTATGTGTTAACCGCAGCGAGCGAGACAGCGTAATGTGGAACATTAATTCACCCTTCAAAAATTTCGGGAAAATATGCAAAACTCCCCCCAACGGTTCACACGATTTAAGTATCCCAGATTTAAAACAAACGATACAGAATATATCCCAATTTAAAAATAAAAAAATAAAAAATTGGTGCCTATTTGTCCGGTGTCTATATCTCCGGGTGCCTAATTGTAAGGGTGCCGAAATGTCCGAGTGCCTATTTGTACAGTGCCTAAATTCGGGTGCCTATGTGTCCGGTGCCTAATTGTCCGGTGCCTATGTGTCCGACATCCATATGAAACACCGCACACTTGGCCGCCGCGGCCACTGGGATCCCGGCGACGTGGGCGACAATACTTGCTCCGTGTTCATTTTTCACCACGTGATCGACAATAATCAAGGGAAAACGGACGTGGCCGAGGCGCAAGTCGCCGTGCCTTTTGGCCGCGACGATCACTGGCCTCCTAGTGGGCGGGGGGTCCTTAACCAGTGCCAACGGTTTTGAACGATGGCGACTTCTTACAGACGTTGGCGACGACTTAGCAATTAAGTAACTAGCGACTAACTAACTAATTGACTGACTAAGATATTAAGTAACTAACGACTTAGCTAGTGAGTGTGAAACTGTATGTTGCGAGTCGCTGCGTAAACACGCCAGTGCACTCTGTTTCCATTGGTTACACATAAATATAGCCACTGCTGGCACCATGAGCCTCTACTGCTGTCAGCTCCCCTTAAATGCTAGAACTTGCTAGTCTCTGACCGTTAAGATCTCTATGCATTGAATATTACATAACACACACAAAGTAACATTACCACAATACTACGGATTAAGTAATGGATATCCGTGAATCATAGGCGATTCGAGCTCGAGAGCAATTATAGCCGTTAAATCACCTATGATTCACGAACATGTATTTTAATGCTAAAGTGTGATTTCAAGCTATCGTATCGTCTTATTCCAGCTTTTTAACGGCTTATTTATAAATTTTATTTGTGAATCATAATGAATTTAAGAATATTTACATGCGACTTATGTAAATTCCTGAACGGAAATTCCGGATTGGAAACGGGGTTGGAAGCTTCCTGTGTATGAAGGCCGACCGAAGGGAAGAGACGTTCCGTAATACCTATGTTTGTGTTTTAAGGTAAAGCTGTATTTTTTTTCTACTTTAATAATTTAAATCAGATGAGTGTATAAAATGTGCTATTTGCATGAGTCTCGTAGGTTTTTAGGT
The DNA here is from genome assembly GCA_023313725.1 of Lithobius niger. Classification (NCBI taxonomy): domain Eukaryota; kingdom Metazoa; phylum Arthropoda; class Chilopoda; order Lithobiomorpha; family Lithobiidae; genus Lithobius; species Lithobius niger. Next base: position 28,165 of record JAHWFP010209625.1, on the reverse strand, counting down.
GTATTTCAAGTAGCCTAGTTTTCGTACCGTCGGAACGAAAAGTTGCCGGGTTGGGCCATTCCTCCGTGGGTGGGGGTCTAGCATAGTACGCGAGATTTTTTTTGTTTTGTTTTCGTGTTAGGCTAGAAAGAAAAATGTCACAGGTTGTAAATGTGCCGGTTTATGCTGGTTGCAATGAGGTACGCTGGTTGAATCTGTGTTGTGTACGGTAATTTTGCAAAGTCGGGTCATGGTGGAGCAGGGGTTGTGTAGACCCTCGTAAAAAGTGTTAGATTATCAAAAAAGTATGGGTTATCAAAATTAACCCACTGTGACGTGTGTGGGTTTTCACATTAACCGTATATAACGACTACACTTTTAGCATGGGGATGTATTAGCGTGACGTCACCACCGTGCATTAATATAAGGTAATACAACGTATTTTACCATGTAGCAACAAGGTGCCATAAGAAACAAGGTGAGCCAGGTAAAATTCTCATGGTAGGTTAAGCTCCCTAAAATTACACTGTAATGCAAGGCGTAAGACTGCGGCGAGCGCACTTCGTAGCTCCCTCCATATTCTGATGTGAGCGGAAACTGGTGTGGGGACCCTGGGAAAGTCCCTAGCAAAAGCCTGATAGTTACAGTGGTGCAAGAGATTACTAAAAACTATATATATCTTTATATTAATATCGGAGACCGGCTAAAAGGAAAAGGAAAGCCTAAAGGAAAACCACTTCTCCCCTCCTCGCGCCCGCATTGAAAATGCACTCTCCCACTCTATACCTGCAGCCGAGCCCAGAGGAGAAACACCTGAATTTACTATTAATCAGCATTGAGACTTTGTTATCTACGGTTTAAAAAATCATTTAATTAAACGGCAGAAATATATTATTTTGGTTGCTTGTAGTGTAAAATAATGTTAACATGAATCCGTAGGAATAAAATTACATGGAAGTAGGCTATTTTTTTCCGCTGCATTTACCAAACAAACTTACTGTTGTTAACTCGTTTATTCTAACTTACATAATTTTAAACAATTATTATTCTTAGTCATGGAAAGAAATGTTGAGAATCGTAGACAATTTGTAGGTAGGGGGATCCAAACTATTTTAATATTTTTAAAATATTAAAATATTTTAAAATAATTAAAGGCGACTTTAAAAATAATTAGAGTCGCCTACCGACAGAAATACTTTTTCCACCCTTATTTCCATTTATTTTCAGGAAGTGAAAATAAGTGTTTTCTGGATTTTTTACTTTTTGTGTGTTTTTCAGTATTTTTAAGTAAGTATTTTTGAGTATTTCAAATACTTTCTCAGAGTTCATTTTTATTATTATTAAAGGACAGTCATGTATATAGAAACTTTATTCATTTTTTCCTTCACTAACTTATTATTTTGCTGGAAGAAATAATGCTCCAGCATTACTAAAATTCAAGTATTTTTACACCAATTTGAGGGTTGGTTTTCCGAATTTTCTCAACTCCTGGGGGGGGGGGGGGGGCCCCACGTCCCCCTCCTCCAGGCCCCCGTATGGGCTCTTCATATATTTTGTGCCGAAGGGCCTGTACCAATCCAGTCCGGCCCTGAGCTTTAATCCTAATCTGCCTTTATCTTCTGCTTTCTAATTCCTACCCGTAGAGCACAGTCTGTGACGGTTATCGGGCATGAAAGAAAGTCACTTTAATTATAATAATGGACGCCTTTAAACGCTCCTAAGTACAACAACAACAACAACAACAACAACCGAAACCGTGCAATGTAAATGAAGGAATTTCAAATTTACATTTTTGGCACCATTTATTGCCAATAGGTGTAGTTTGTGTAACTACGGCAGTTTAAATAACTGTTATTTCAATGTTTTTTTTACTGCGTTTTGGATCGGATAAATTCTTTAGCATTTAAGAAAAAACGATAAAATACAATCGTGTAGCAATGAACCGTGCTCAGCTACTTGTTTGTAGTCGCCATGGACTGGTAAGAAAGGGCATTAAAGGGATATGCCTCCCAGCACCATTTTTCTAGATCCACCACATCAAGTACGGCCCCAAAAGTCTATTTACTTACCGTTAGTCTTTCCCTTGCTAAAAAACCGTTTTAAAATACGGCGTCTAGGAGATTTTCTGTTGAATATTGTTAACTATGATATTTCTATATTTAACGACCCGTCACTAAATGATACAATGCACGCGTACAATAATCATGACGTTTCATCTCTGTGCGTACATCTAATAATTTTCTGATAATTACCATGGAATCTACAATCTAATAGACTAATGTGGTTATTCCAATAGATCGCCGAAGCAAAATTATAAGACACTAGTCTAGAAAATTATAAATTGTGATTTTAAAATATAAGAATCATTCCGGTTTTTGACGACGCGATCAATGGGTTCACGCTGGCTGGACTATTAGGCGCAATGCCAGTTGAGACAGTAGCTATGTTTTTCACTGCGAGGAATGAAGCTACCGTTTCAGTTGACCTTAGCTGTGGTAAATACGCGGATGTGACCGTCGCGTGGGTGTTGTGTGGCAGGCGGAAGGTTATAAGGCAGGCGGTATGTTGCTTTAAAAATGTAAACTTCAAAACCCTGTCTTGATACCGTTATGAAACGCTTTATGCAACGGTGTTGAAAATTATCCTTTTTTATGTGTTTAAATGCGTAATAATGACTGTACTTGTAAGCGTATGAAGTGGTCAGTTTTTTTTTTATTCTTGTCATTCTTTTGAAAGGCTTATTTTATTTGCTCTTTGTTGACTTCGTGTGTAACAAACGTGGAATAAAAAAAACAAAAAAAAAACATTAGTCCTAATAGAAAAATACATAAGCAAAAGCGTCACTAGAATAAAGGAAGTAACCGTAATGGCACTATACCTGTCTGTGACCTAGCTAAAATTTTATATTAATTAACAACTGCTAATATATCAGATTGACGGAAATTTCGTTGGCAATTTGGTAACCTTTGTCCTTGGTGAAATGTTTATCACGGAAACAGGAAAAATTAAAACTAATTTACTGATTTATTTTTTGTCGAATTCTCGGCCATCTGAAGCAAAATAATGCTCGTTTAGATTAAGTGGCTAAAGTTTGAACTTTGCTAGAAGTTTTTGAAGAAGAATGAAGTCTAGTATAAGGAAGGGGAGAGGCACATTTCGAGATTTAAACTGGAAAACTCCATGGTAAAGAGAGAGATATTTTCCAGAACTGGCCAGAATAAATCCCATAACATCTGAAATGCTCTATCGTAAATGAAGCAAACATCCTGCATTAAAGACTGGCCTTATAAGGATACAAGATAACTAATATGAGAAAGAAATAAAAGAAATTCTTTATTTATTACTCGCATTATTTCTAGTGTGGAGGCCAAGAAGCAATGTTGTTTTCCCTAAAGCCATTGGTGAATAGTGAAGGACTTAATAACGGTATAAATCCATTTGTGAGTATAAAGGACTTAATAACGGTATAAAGCCATAGGTGAATAGTAAAGGATTTAATAACGGTGTAAAGCCGTAAGTGAATAGCACTGGACTTAATAACGCTTGGTGAATAAAGTCATGTGACTATTTCATGCAGAGTATTGAGAAAAGTTTATGTGTACGTAGTTTGAAAGGTTCCTTTAATGTTTTGTTAAATTGTAACCGTAAAAGCGATTTCACAACAAGGTAATAAAGCTTCCTCATTTTCCTTCCTTTGCGTTCTGAAGGAAGGAAAAGTGTTTTCAATGTCGCTCGGTACTTGGGGAAGAATGGTATTTGAGTGGGTGTGGGTTTTAAACGATAAATTTATTGTTGCAGTCAGAGTAAGCCTGAATTTCACATTCCGTCCTTTCCGTCAATCACTAGCTGACATTAATTGGGGAGGTCGTAGAGAATATTTGTTCTTCACGTGCTTATAATCAGCCACCCGTTATAAGTAGGCTGCAGTATTTGATATTGTAGCAGCCCAACTCTAAGGATCTGCAGTTGAAAGGTAAGATTAAATTGTGAATTATCGTGGTGAAAGTGTTACAGTTTTTGCGGTCGCTGGTGTTGATGACGTGGCAAAACTTGTAGGTAGTCGTTGCTGGCAGGCTGCAGCACGTGTTTTTAAACTGCACACACACAAAGAGCAACGTCACGGAACATTTTCCAATTATCTCTGTCATCAGCTGGTTTTGTTATTAATTGTTACGAACCATAATTAAAGCGCTGTAGGCTATTTGTTAATGAAATTAGCTTTTATTCTTCTAAATTAATTTGCAGGCCAGCAGCAGTTGTTAACACCTGACAGTTGTTCCTGACACGGCCATGCATGATAGCTTTGAGGTAGGATCTCGGCCTAAATTTGGTTTCAAGGGTGGTGGGGTTCAATTCCCCGCTCAGACAGTTTGACATTTAAGTCCAAAAGCCAACGTAAATAGGTTTACATCTGTATTTATTCAGAACACAAGACCACAGATTTCAATTTTCGGCAATAGTTGATGGTCTTGGTCCCCCCTAAAGCACAACGTATGTACACTTCATGAACACAGGGAATATTATCCAAAAGTAAACAAACTAAAAATAAATAAAAAATATACTTACAATAAAATGTATAAAATGTAAAAAACAAAACAAACAAAAAACAGGAAGTTAAAATGTAGCTTGCATTCAATGCTCCGCCGGCTTGCAATGACGCCACCCCACTAAGTTATAAAATATCTACAGGCAATTATTGTACAAGTTGCATGGCAGGTAAATTCTTAACAGTATTCATGATTCCTATACCTTATTAACTGTCGTGGAGAATGCGTCTACGCTAAAACTATTTTTTTTCCGGAGTAAGGAATTTGGGTGTTGCCGACATGTATGGTGTGTTGAGAAGCCAGCATCATCAATTGTTGGTCGAAAATTAAAATCAGTTGTCAATTAAAACTAGTGTTCACCCGTTGAAAATAACGGGAATTTACAGGCCACCGCCAGATATTGTAAAACTAGC
>JAHWFP010209625.1:0-23216 GCA_023313725.1 Lithobius niger | reverse complement strand
TTAAAAATAACGGGAATTTACAGGCCATGCCATATATGCTTAAACTATAGCTGTTCAGTGTTCACCCGTTAAAAATAACGGGAATTTACAGGCCACGCCAGATATGGTTAAACTAGCTGTTCAGACGTTAAAAATAACAGGAATTTACAGGCCACGCCAGATATGCTTAAACTAGCTGTTCAGTGTTCTCCCGTTAAAAAATAACGGGAATTTACAGGCCACGCCAGATATGGTAAAACTACCCGCTGTTCAGACATTAAAAATAACTGGAATTTACAAGCCTTTCTGTGATGGTTTTTAATAACCGAATATGTGGTGGTTCTAGTTTTCAGTGGCGCTGATTAAATAACTATATATTCATTTCCCTGTTTCCGTGTTTTCATTTCCCATGTTCTGTGTTGGTAATGGTTTACTCACTAGAGTCGGTTTTAGAACAGTTCGGAACTGGAGGAACCACCTACACATAAGCAGGGTCGGAACAGAACCGCGGATAGTTCAACCGATCACACCAGAGGGCACCAGTGGTTCCACTTATGATTTTATGATCACTGCCTGTGTCGCGTAAAAATTACTTCGCGCACTGGGCTTGCTAGTTACCGACAAGGCTGCTTTGTGAATATTCACACCGAAATACGTATAAGGTTTTGTTTTTACTCGCTTGTGCTGCAGGCTACAGTAGTTTTATGACTATAAGATGAAGCCATCTTTCGAAAAACCAAGGTTTTCACACGGGCGTTTACTTTTCGCTTTTTCTGTCTATTTACGACTGTTGATTGAAATAACAAATTAAAGCAAGTTTCGAAAGAGTTAACTTAAAAAAAAACAGTCTGCATTAAAGACTGGCCTTGTGAGAAGACAAGAGACACTAATCTGAGGTATAGAAAGAAAACACTGCCGTGACAGGGACTCGAACTGAGGACATCTCTCTTACATAAAGGGGTTATTTCAGAGGTAACACCCGTCATCATTGTTCTGTTCCCTTAAAATAGTGCTTGGCCTTACGTCACGTGTGTGACTGATTCAGGGAGTGAAAGGCTTAAATTTTAAAAAGTGACAGGAAAATATGCCATGCGCGAATGGACTAAGAAACTTTAAAAAAATTGTTGATATTGTAGAATGAATTCGTTCGGAATTAGCAGGGCGACTGGGGCGTGGTTGTCGCACTATGCTTGCAGGAAATTTTTTTTTTCTTTTTTAGAGGAAAAAAACGCTCTTCAAAGTTAGAAAAATTAATAACAAGGAAAAAGGAAAAAAAGAATTGGGAAATTCGGTATTGCAATCGTGACTTGCAATTTTCAGGATTAATAGTATCATAGACTCATGGTAGTATCTAGTCCAATTTTTTGACATTTCCTTGTGTTCCAAAATCCACCCCAGTCCCAACACATCAACCAGAAGCGAAAGCGTTAAATTAACGTATGACCGTAAAAAAAATAAATGTTTATATTTTAGACAATTTTATCAATTTTCCTCGTTTAAAATGTAATTATTATTATTATTATTTTTTTTTTTTTTTGCTTTTAGTAAATAATTGATGCAACTGAAACCTAAATGTTTAAAACACGACGTAGTTTTCACAATTTCGTAACTTGTTTAAGAAATCAAGTACGTAAAAAAATTCAAGGTGGGCTATTAAAAAAAAATAAGACGGATAAAATGGGAATTTTCTTGCAATAAAGGGGGGAAAAGGGAATTTTTGTTTACACAGGGAAATACTGCAGAAGAGCAGAGGAACCTCTGGTTGTGACAGTGCTAGTTATTTGCGAGAACTTTCTACCCCATTTTTCGGGATCCCCGAGAAATTGCCCACTGTTGTAGCCTAGCTACGACCTGGAACACTAGCGTGCATTTTTTTTTTTTTAGTTAACTGATTATTTGCATAATTTTTTTTTCACGTTGATGTTCCTAACAATTGCGATTTTAGGCATAGTAGAATAGGAATTAAAATCTGAAGAAAGCTTAGGTTCACATTCCGAACGGCACCTATTCAGGGATCCCTTGAAGTGGGCCAAAATTATTAGTTTACCTCAACCAGAAATGCGTACAGATAGGTTCTTTAGCATTTGAAAGGAGTCTGTTTGTGAAAAGGCTAACAATTGATTCGAAGGAGGGGATATCCCAGCAACATAGCAGTTCTCTGTTCTTGCTCCAGTGTTGGGAAGGGAGAAACCAAGGACACAGGTCACCAGTTACAGGCCCATTGTCCTGCTTTCCTGCGTGAGGAAGCTATATGAATGGATGTTAGTTGGTAGGCTGAACAGGGTACTGGAGGGTGGCTTCTTCCCCGCCCAATTTGGTTTTAGAAAACTCAGGGGTGCGCAGGATGCCATGTTCTATCTGGAGGCAGGGATCCGGGAAGCATGGGTGGACAACAGGATAGCTGTTGTTTCTTTCCTTGATATTAAGGCAGCATACGACATGGTGGATGTTGCCTGGATTAGGCCGGCTCTGCAGTTGCTGGGGGTTAGTGAGACCTTGGGCGAAGCCATCCTTGCACTGCTGGGTATCCGGGGATATACCACGAAAGTTGGGGGCTATTGGTCGAGTGTGACGTCGACAGACAAAGGCTGCCGCAGGGCAATTGTCTGAGTCCAACTCTTTTTGCGTTGCGGTAGCAATCAACGCTGTCCTCAAAGATCTCAGTGCATTTGGCAACATAGTAGCATATGCTGACGATGTGGCAGTCTGGGTGGTTGGCTCCGATTTATATTGTTTCTTGTCAGCATTGGAGGGGATCATTGCCAGGGAAATCACGCTCCTGGCGGAGAGGGGACTTGCTCTGTCTGAACCGAAAACGGAATTAATGATTTTCGCTCACGGTTAGACGCTTGCCGGTACACTTCGGGTTGGTGCCTCGGTGGCAAAAGGGGCCAACTGCTTGCGTTACCTGGGGTACAGATTGGATCCGCAACTGTCCTGGTTGGTGGACGTGAGTGGTGTTAGAGAAAGCGTGATTTCTCGTCATGGGGTCCACAAGTCACTGGTCTCCAATAGGTCTGTGGCTAAGAGGTCGGTCATCATGACGCTGTATCGGACGTACATTCGTTTTCATGTGGATTTTCATCTGCCTTTCTGCTTGGCTCGAGGGTGGTCCTGCAGAGAGTACAGGTGGCACTGAATGGCTGCCTGCGCACGGCAACTGGCTGTCTGCCTTCGATGCCGGTACCCTCACTGCATATTGAGGCGAGCGAAGTGCCACTCCGGTTCCGCGCCAGGGAAACCCTGGCAGCCCTATGTCTCGGAGCTACTGCCAGAGGAGGCACTGATCCAGTGGCTAGGCGCCTGGTCCTCTATTCTTCTCTGCGTCCTTGGGCTCATAACCTTTTTAGGGTGCTAGACTTGGATGCTACTCTGCTTCAGCAGCGAGGTCTGGGTGCCTTCCACGCACCAAGATTAGAGTGTGTGTGTGGGGGGGGGGGGGTCTCCCATGGTGCTGATGTTGGGCGGTTCTGCCTCTTTTGGACTGCTCGGTGACCTGCGAGACAGACCCAGAATGGATTGATATTTGTTGTGATGCATCGTTTCACAACGGAAGGTGGGAAGGAGGGACTGGAGTGTGTATCCCTGAGTTCCGCCAGGAATATAATTATTTTCTCCGGTGCTTCCCTTCGGCATTTGTTGGAGAATTGGTGGCGATGTCGGTCACGCTGGTTGTAGGGTTAGATCTCCGTTTGAGGCAGTTTCGGGTCCTAACGGACTTGGCAGTGGGGAATCCGCTTCTTGCAATCGGCTTTCAGGTGCCAGATATTAGTCACCCGCTGGATGTGGAGATCGGCCTGAAATTAGTGAATGCTGTGCAGCGGGGAATCAGGGTGTTGGTGGTTTGGGTTCCTGGTCATGTTGGGCAGTTCGGGAATGAAGTTGCGGATGGGTTAGCTGGGCGGGGTTTTGTGGAGAGGGGAAGTGTTGTGACTTTCCCGGTGACTCCCAGGAACTTACTGCCAGTTCTGAGGTGGGTGTCTGTTAGGGACAGGCAGGAAGAATGGGATGGCAGTAGCGTTGGCCGGGTTCTTTATGACCTCCACCCAATGGTTGCCCCTCTGTGTGGCCTAGATGCTCTCTCTAGGAGGGACGAGGCAGTGGTGTCCAGACTCAGAACCGGGCATGCACTGCTGAATGCTCACGAACATTGGCTGGGCATCTGCGTCACGCCGATCTGCAAGTGTGGTACGGATCCTGAAACAGTGGGGCACTTTCTTTTGGTGTGCCATTATTGGGCAACCTTCCGGGTCCGGATGCTGGGAAATTGGGAGACTGACTTGAGGGAAATTCTGGGCGCCTTCTCACACAACGCCGGGACACTATCTGCCGCAAACAAATGGGAAGGTTTGGTCGGACTCAAGTGACTCAGGGTGACTGAAGAGAATGTAGTTGAAGTTTGGGATGAGGAACAGGGTAAACTGTAATGTAATGTAATGTTAAATGTATAATGCGAGATACAAGGGTCATGTTTGTATAACTGAGTAGGTTATGCTATAGGTTAAGGTTTAGGTTAGGCTCTTAGTGTCGAGCGTATGACTTGTGGTCCGTAGGCTCGTGTAATGAAATAAACGTAAAGTAAAGTATCGGCAACACCAAGACCTGCGTAAATAAAAACAAAACACTATGAGGCATTGTCGGTGATTTACTATCTGCCTCTCCCAGAAACAAAAACGCCAAAGCCACCGGGCTAAAGGTTTCAACTTTTTTCTACAAAAGCATATTTATTTATTTATAGTAGAAATGTTCAAATGTCAGTGCTTGGAAACCGGGTCCGGTAAAGGGGTCCTGGAGGCATCAGGCTTGAAGTCGCTGACTGAGTGAGCGAAGTTAACGAAAATCAGCATTTGTTAGCCAGTATGCACAAAAATCTAACTTTTAAGATTTTTGTAAGATCTTGAAAGATATTGCAATGATCTTAAAAGATCTTGGACAAGATTTTGTCAAATCCTATCAACTGTTATAAAATTTTTGTTAAGTTCTTAGGAAGATCTGAACACTGATCACGGGAAGATCTGAATCTGATCTGAACCTGATCTTACACAAGGTCTTGTGTAAGATTTCAACAAGGGGACCCGTATTCGAACTGGCGCAAACTAAAAAAAAAAAACGCTTTTAAGTGGGTTTAGAACACTGTCCATATAGTCGTGACGATAATGCTAGACGGTAGAAAATCTGATGTTGTGTGACAACGACTGATTTCACCAACTCTCACATTTTTATTTTTTTTTTTATTTTGCAGGAGAATTTAAATCCGAGAAGAACAACAGCCCGAAATCATGTCGAGTTTCAACAGTCACGTATTTTGGGCTCTTTTCACTTTGCTGGCGTTAGGACTGTCACAAAACCTAGTTGACTCCGCCTCCGGCGACTTTACCGACCTGAACGAAGGAGCAGCTTCTCCGGCCGTGTCCCCTACGAACGTCACCGCTAATCTCACTAAACTTGTCATCAGTACTGTCAACACAATTTTAGATAACGTAGAACACATGATGAACAGTAGCGACTTGCTACGTGCTGTTGCCCTGCCTGTTTTTGTTGCTTTCCGGAAGACCGCGACCTCAACGTTAACCAACATCTCTGGGTTCCTCAATGGCGGAGTTACGGCGGGATTGGCTCGATTGTTTACCGGAGCGATGAGCGTAATGCCGCTTTTTATCAAAAATGCCGTTAACCAGGCCATCACGAACATTCAGAAGGCGGCGCAAGGACTAGACCAATTCAAAATTCCGATAAATTCTACCGCCACCACCGGTTCATAGTTTCAGTAATCATTGCTTTTAATGGAACTATTAAAATGTGACAGTTTTCAGCAAAATTCCACGAGATTTAAGAAACGTTAACCAGCCTTAATAGAATAAAATATGTAATAAAGAAGTGGTCAACTTAGAATTGATTTCTGCTCGGTATATTTAACTTTTTACGATCCCTATAATACTTGTCGTTCGTTGTTTCTCTGGAGTTGTGCATTGTTCAGTTGTAGTTAGTTATTCGAGGTTTAAAGATATTTAGTTGATTGTTTTTTTTATATCTTGAGTTTTAGAAGTTTCGTTAAGTGATTGTTTACGCATAATGTCGCATTTGTCCAATAAACAATTTCAAATTCGACATCATAACCTTGTATGTATTATGTATTAATGATTTTGTACTGAATTTTGGTTACTCTCTGTAAAGTCACCATAACAATAGAGTCTCACCAGAGCAGTGCTTCCACTTACAGGAATTGTTCCCTTTTTAGGGAAAAAAATGCCCTTCAAAGGATAAAAATATTAAACAGGAAAAAAGGGGAAAAATGGGTAGATTCCATGTTTTATTTGCAAGTTGAAATTTTCTTATAGTGACTCACGATCTTCTCTCCATCCAGACCCACCATTTCGAAACTTCTACTCCTACAAACGCGTGTTAACATTTTAAACCCTGACCCAATCCCATTAGAGCAGTGACATTTGCCGCCATATTAGAACCAGTATGGGTTTTGGAGGGCATAACTACAAGGTGCACTACATAAAAATGGAGGAAAAAACAACGGAAGAGCGGATTTCTTAGGCTTAAAATAACGTTGTTTTCTCCAACAACAAAAATCGCGCGTTTTAGGTCTAAGAAATCAGTCTTTACAGCATCGGCTTCAGTATGACGCCCTTCTGTTTCTCTCTGCAGTGCCCCTTGCAGCTAACCCATTAAGGCTCCAGCATAGAGTTATATACAATAATAGTACGTCGTGTCACTGCTCTATTTACAATTTGGTTACGGTGGTGTTTATTTTATCGTCTGTTGCTGGTTCATAAGGGCTAAAAATCATGAAAATTGTGGGAGCATTGATCTTTACAGGTCCATCCATATACATCACTTCTGGTAGCAACGGCACGAGGACTAGTTGTAATAAAATAAGTAGTCGTTTGGATTTTATTCTCAATTTGCGTCAGTAAGTGGCGCTCCTGTGCCATTTAAACGGGCTCGTAATTTTTTTAAATTAGGATTTGTAAACATGTGTGGTGTAATGAACTGAAATTAAATGAGGGAAGTAAAAAAACAGGGAAGTTTTTTTTTATATAAGGGAAAAAAATTGGAAATGTTGTCTTTACCCAGGGAAATTCTGTAAACAAAGCGAAGCACTGCTCCTGAGATTGTTTGTTTGTTTGTTTGTTAATCTCTTCTACTACGTGAGTTTGAGTTTGAGTTTCTACTACGTGACGCCCTTAGTGCTACAATGTGAATTAAACATATTAATTATTTTGCACACGTCATCGCAAGTCACGATACACAGAAGTAATAAACGAGGTTAAGCCTTTGCTTGCGGCTGCATTCTCCCCAAACCTAGGTCTGTTTGGATGTCCCTTATTTATGGTCCTAGCGGCCTTGGTTTGAATATATACTTGTTTGACCATTTCACAGATTTATTATTGGTTTCTCTTTAAAGCAGCAATCTAATTGTGAAAGTACCCACACAACTACTATTTTAAACGAAGCAAGCAGTCTGCATTAAAGACTGGCCTTGTGTGGAGGCCAAGAAGCAATGTTGCTTCCCCTCCTTGTATATATGTTTGTGACGTCTCGGTCACCACTGAGAAAGACTGAACAGCTACTTAGCTCGGCTGGAAGCTGTAGCCAGTATCCCGCTCCGGTAGTGCAGTGGTTAGAGCGCCCGGCCTGGTCAGTGGGAGTCCTGGGTTAGAGTGCCAGTCGGGGCATCTGTCTTTTCACTCTTTCTCAGATTAGCGTATCTTGTATCCTCACAAGGCCAGTCTTTAATGCAGACCGTGTTTGCTTCGTTTACTTTGTGATTTTTTCTTTATTTACTACTAGCATCGTACCCGGCTTCGCCCGGGGATTTGTTTTGACCCGTGGTTGTTTCCCAGTATTTGCTCGGTGCTGCCTGATCGTTCACTGCAACAGTCAATTTTTTTTTTGTGTAAATCTCCCCCCTTTCCGTCAATCCTCTCCCTCCGCAAAGCAATATCGTAATCAAATAGTGGCTGTAACATAAGCACTGCCCCACCAACGGGCATTCTCCGTTCAGGCCCTTCCCCACTCCCATTAGCGTGCGAAAAATAACTGTCCTTCGTCCATCACGTCATTTAAGACATGCCTTTGCGATGACCGCGCAGAGCAAATTGTTAGTCGAGACAACAATGTGCCAATTTTAACTTCTTTTCAGGGCAACAACGTCCCAGTTTCAAGTTCATGCCAAAGAATTGACGCACTCGCACGTTTTCATTGTTCCCCTTCCGGAGGTCGTCGTTGCGGATGCTTCATTTCTGGTATGAGACTTTGGTTTATAATGTAAGATTTTAAATTTTAGAATAATTTGTTATTAACATACAAAAAAAAAACCTTGAGCATATTTACTGTCAACCAAAGACTTATTCAAAAATGCTTACACATATATTGTTTACCAATAATGACAGATCACATTTTATTTGCCCTTTCGACTACAGATGTTTTTAATTTCGTGAATTGCTACATGTACAATCACTACATTAAAAAAAAAAATTTCAAACAACACGTCTGCTCGTATTCATTTTAACTTAGTTCCCGAAATGTGAATAGATTGCAACCAACTGCCAATAGAAATATACCCTTTAAGGCAAATGGGGTGTACTTTATGTACTTATTTTTTAAACCTGTAATGTAAGACGTTTCGTGTAGCTTTAAGCGTTTATTGTAAGTGTGATTGTCTGCGTCAAAAGAATATTTTGACAATTCCTGTGACAGTGTCTTCGTTTCGCCGGAACCTTTTCCCGTTTCGCCGAAAATTAAGCCTTGATTAAAATTAAAGGGGAATTCCCTTTTCGACAAATCCCGGTTCAAAAAATCAAAATATTCCACAAAAACTCAACAATGGAGAAGTTAAAGAAGCAAACCCAATTGGAAGGAATTTGTGATTAGATGCGGTTTCTGATGTTATATGTTTAGTTGTTTAGCCGCAGCGAGCGCGGTAGCGCAAGAGAGGCACGCAATTTGGGCAAGAATTATTCGGCGATTTGGTAAATCGAGAATTCTCGTTTCGCCGAACATTAAGACACTGATAAAAATTCGGCGAAACGCAATTCGGCAAAACGGAATTTAGTGAAGCGGCATTTGGTGAAACCGGCTGTACACCGCCATGACGCTCGTATCACGTGACTTGGCTAGTCCACGCACACGGCCAAACAGACGCGTTTCTCGTTTGCCAATAGCCAACTCATGGTGACGTCACGGCAGGCAGACGTGGCACTGGGTTTAAAGGGATGTAACTTTTCTCGATCATTCACACCCACTTTAACTTTAATTTAACTTTAATTTGTTTAGTTGAAATGCCCAATATATGAGCATGGTACCACAAAAGATTCATTCGCAGAGAAACAATAACGCAGGGAAGAAAACAAAAAATCATGGAAAATGTATGGTAAAAGATACAAATCAGATAAAAAAAAAAGAAACAATTCAGAAACAAAACAAACAAACAAGTCTGGCTTATTTGCACAGTGTACGTCGACTTTATTTGTGAAGCTGTTGACGTAGGGAGCCAACACTATCAAATCAGGAAGGCAGTTTCAAGGTTTCCTGGTGACTTCCGGTAACGGGAGGATTCAGTCTATTCGACTCTACAAATTTTCACAATTATTCGCAAAATAACGACAAAACTGGACCTGAAACTTTGCAGGTATGGAACTAAACACTCAGTGTATGGAATAATGAAGAGTTATTGAGTGGATGACATAAACTTTGGAAAATATAAACGGTAGTAGGTGAGTGGACGTTTAGATTGCGTTGAAGGGGTGGCAGCCATTGTGTGCGAGCAAGAAATTGTGCGAGAGGAAACCTCGTTTGTGCGAAGTCGTGTTGTGCCTACGATCAAATAAAAGCATGAAAGTGTTATCAATAAGGGCCCTAGTTTATAACATTTCATTAAATAACCATTCAGGTGAATATGTTTAATACACAACGAGGACGTTAAGTACACTTGCAGAAAAGGGAATCTGGTGAACGAGGTGATTGTTATACAGCGGGTGCCGGTGTTTTGCAGTGTAGCCAAAAAAAAAAAAAAATGTCAGAGTGTGGACTATGCAAACAGAAAGTGTCGGAGAAAAAGGGGCTGCCGCACTGTGCAGAGTGCCACGACCATTTTCATTATGAGTGCGCAAAAATAAGCAAGGAGACATGGCAAAAAAAACGAGATAAAGGTAAAAAAAATTGGAAGTGTCCAAACTGTGAAACGGGGGGAAGTGAAGACGAATATGAAGAAGAAATAAGAGAAGCAAACAAGGAATTGGAAATTAAAGACATTTTAATAAACATGGAAAAGAGATTACATGAAGATGTTTTACAGGTAAAGCGTGAAGTTAAAGAAGACATGTCAACAATTCGTCAAGAATTAAAAAATGTGATCGACTCCATTATCTTTATGGAAAAAAAGTACGAAGAAATAAAAAATGAAAATCTTGAAACCAAACACAAAGTTGAAGAATTAGAAAAAAAAATAACGTTACTTGAACAAGGGGTGAAAAAAACCGAAGAAATTGAACGTGAACTGAAGCGATTAAGCATCATGCAAAACGAAGCAGAGCAATATTCAAGAAATAAAAATGTAGAACTGTTTGGAGTTGAAGAAATTGTAAATGAAGAACTTCCAACCATAATTACACAACTAGCAGAAAAGTTGAAAATCGGTTTTGATGAAAAACAAATTGAAAAGATGCATCGACTGCCAAAGAAAAATCAAACCAAGTCGTCTTCTATTGTAATACAATTTAAGGAAAGGATAGTGCGTGACGAATGGATAAGTAGACGAAAACAAACAATTACTAATGACCAAATACTGGATACAACAAGCAAGAACAGAATTTACATTAACGAGCATTTAACCCCATGCAACAAAGCGTTGCTATGGCAAACAAAACAATATGCTAAAAGTCACCGCTTCAAGTTCGTTTGGGTGAAAAATGGAAAAATCTTCATGAGAAAAAATGAAAATGAACAACAGACAAGAATTGTAAGAAGTGAAGATGATCTTGTTTAATTCATTTTCTAATGGTAAAAAGGTATAAACTTTACAGGAATAATGGAGGACGAAAATGAAATTTTGGAAAATTTTGTAGAATTTAAAACATTTTTTAAACAAAAAAAAACAACTTCACGAACAACTGAAAGTATTACATGTAAACTTACGAAGTGTGAGAAAAAACTGGCTATTATTAAATTTGGCAGTTGAAAATATGGAAATCAAATGGGATATAATATTGTTAACGGAAATAGGAATTAAAAAAGAAGAAACGGATTTATACAAATTACAAAATTACACCATAATTTGGATAACAAGAAAGGAAACAAGTAGAGGTGGGGGAATTGCCATTTTGATGAGAGAAGAGTTAAAAGTAACATCTATAAATGCAATTAAAATTGCTGAAAACGATGCTGCAATAATTGAACATAAAATGGGTGAGGATATCCTTAATATTATGGTAGTTTACAGGCAACCGCTCACAGATGTAAAGGTATTTTTAAAAGATTTGGAAAGTATATTAAGGACGTTTGAAAAAATTGACAATGCAGTATTGATTGGTGACATAAACATCGACATTCTAGAAAGAGCAGAAAATAACAATAGGAAAAAAGAAAATGCTATAAAGGATAAATACGAAAATATCTTGGCAAAATTAGGCTATGTAATGAAAATAAACTCGATTACCAGGGAGGAAATCAGAGGGGACAAAATAACAAGAAGCTGTATCGATCATGTTTTCATAAAATCAAAAGTAAAAGAAAGCAAAGGTTTTGTAATAAAAGAAAAATTAGCAGACCATTATGCAGTAGGTTTTTTTATGAAGATAGGCCAAAATCAGAATACTAATAAAGAAAAGAAAATGGAATTTTTTGTTAGAGATGATAAAAAAATAGTCAAAGAACTGAAAGCAATAAAGTGGGATTATCTGGAAGATTTCTCTAATTCTAATGCAATGTATGAAGAAATTGAAACGAAAATTCGTAATATTTATCTTAAAAACACACACAAAAAGAATAGGAATAAGACAAAGAATGAAAGGGGAACTGGTGGAAAGAAAGAATGGATTAATGAAAAAAATATCAGAGATATTAATAAGAAAAATAAATTATGGAAAAAAATTAGGAAGTTTAGAAATAAAGTCAAAAGTCAAATGGAAAGGGATCTAATAACTGAATATAACAGACTAAAAAATAAAATTAGAATGGACATTGGAAAAAATAAGCAGGAATACTTAAAACAGCATATAAGTAAAAACAAAAATATGTGGGAATCCATCAACAAACTAACTGGTTAAAAAAAATGGGAATTGATGAAAGTATTTTATCAAACTTCAAAATGAAAGATAAACAAGCCCTTAGAAATGAATTTAACCACTGTTTTGTTGAGCAAGTTGATAGGTTAAACTGGAAATACAAAAGGAAAGTATGCAAGAATAAAATCAACACTGATGAAAATAAAAAGAGAAAAAAATACACAAACATTAATGAAGCAAAAGTGAAAGATTTTATTACCATTCTAGAAAAAAGTAAAGACTCAAAGGCAGTGGGTAGAGATGAATTAAATATGATTAACTTTAAAAAAAGTAAAGAAAATTCTGCAGTATTTCTAACAAAATTAACAAATAAAATTATCGAAACAGAAATTTGGCCTAAAAAATTAAAAATACAAGTGATTAGGCCTATTTATAAGAAAGGTAAAAAAAATGACATGGAAAACTACAGGCCAATTTCTATTTTACCAACTATAAATAAACTTGTTGAAAAATTTTTTGAACAACAACTGCAACACTTTTTAACAAAATGGAACATTGTCAGTAAAGAACAGTACGGGTTCCAAAAGGGCAAAGGTACAATTGAAGCATTAAAAGATATTAATGAAAAAGTAGCGGAAGCACTAAATTTTGGAAAATGTGTTGGAGCCACTTTTATAGACTTACAAAAAGCTTTCGACACAGTAAATAGAGAGCGTCTGAAAGATAAATTGAAAAAATATGGACTAGATAATAAATTTTGCAACATATTGAAAAGTTACTTAGAAGAGAGGCTATGTTGTGTCAAAATTGAAAATGAGTACAGCAATTACATTGAAAGCAAAAATGGAATTCCACAGGGAGCTGTCCTCGGGCCGATTTTGTTCTTAATGTATATAAACGATATTAATGAAGAAAGAAAGTTAACTCTTGTATTATTTGCAGATGACATTTTATTACTTACGTTTGGGGAAACTAAAAGTGAAATACAAAACAATATGCAAAAAGAGGTTGACTATTTGCAAAACTGGTGTAAAAACAATAAACTATACATTAATGAAACAAAAACAAAAATAATGTACATTGGTCCAAAAAAAGAAAGCATTGGAAAAGTATGGCTTCATAATGAAAACTGCATAAAACAAAATTGTAATGAAAAATGTATTCAACTTAAACAAGTAGATAACATAACTTACCTAGGAATAAACATTGACAGTAAATGGAAATTTTCACAACATATCGAAACGGTAATAAAAAAACTTCGACAAATCATGCCAAAACTATACGAATTAAAAAAGATTTTGAATATGGAAAATAAAAATGTTGTATATGAATCATGGGTTAAATCACATCTACTTTATGCAATAGAATTATATGGCTTTGCAAAGAAAAAAGACATAGGCAGACTACAAAAGTTGCAAAACAAAATTGTAAAAATTTTATTTGCCACTAGATTATGCTTTTCATCTGGAGACATATATAAAAAAATGAAAATTTTAAAAATTGAACAATTGCGAAATTATGTGATAATTGTAAAGAATTTCTACTTAATGAAGAGGAAAAGAGACGAAAAAATTAGTAAGAAACAATATAACACAAAAACAACGTATATTAAGCCAGCAATGGTACAGAATAAATTTGGATGTAAACTGAAAGACTATTATGTTCCAGAAATTTTTAAAAATATTAATAAAGAAATGTGGAGAATTGAAAAAATTGGGGAGTTAAAAAAGAAAGTACGGAGCTGGATAATTACAATTTAAAATGTTGAGTAATATATTAAAAGGGGAGGGGGAAAAAAGGCGAATACGAAGAAAAAAAAATGTTCGGTGTTTTTTTTTTTTTTTCTTTTTTTTCGCATCACTACTCTGATATAAATACCCATGTTCCTTGTATTATAAATGTATTATATTAGTTATTTAGTTTATGAAAGTAACATTTCTCTTTTCTTAATATTAGGTTTTTCTTACATGTGAAAATTTTCAAGTTATGTTTGAACTAAAAGCCCACTACACACGAGCCAAGGCTTCGTAGTGGTTGATGTGTACACTATGGAAATGTATTAAAAAAAAAAAAGTTCCAAAAGGGGATAAGCCGGGCGAAAAAGCATGTTTAGCCCATTCATGGGTGGGGAATGAATAGTTAAGTTTAAGAGGATTACCTCTTATGGCTGAGTAAGTGTTGAAACGAAAGCAGTTACGAAGGACTGGCACCTCCGTAACCTTGCTCCAGTAGTCACACGGCTTTATCACAGACTAAAAAGCAAAACTAGATATATTATAACATCGTACGCAGGGCCCCGGCGGTAGCTGCGGTTACTAATGGCTCTGCTAATGCTTTGCGTGTGAAGCAAAATGGAGGCAAAACGTTAACAGAGGTATTAGTAGTGACAAATAAAAAGTACATAAACGGTGCTCTTTATTCTCATCTTTTAAAAACAGTACAAAAGTAGTGATATCCACCAACAAACCAACAAGTGCTCTACGTACAACATGTACGCAATGCATTAAACTGCAACGTTTCGGATGCGGAAAATTGCCGTTATCAATCAGAAAAAAAAAAGAATGAAAATCGGTAAAAGCCACGTCGTACAGCAAACGACGCCGATAAAAGAAACTTGTAAGTGAGCCATCGCCACAAATGTGCGTGAGATGGGCTGGTTGAAGGGATTGCCTTACTGGAAGTTAGAAGCAAGCTACTTTGTTGTAGTGTCCAGTTTTTGTTTATATCTGTAAACTGCATCAGCACACCCTCGATGCTGGCTCACGTCCAACTTTATTGGATTTTTTTACTGTTCATGCCGACTGTACATTTTTAAGCCTTCTGTACAGCCGTTCCGGCTGAGAAGAGTATTGCAACGACTTTGTCGGTCCGTCTGTCTGTCCGTCCGTCCGTCGCTTTTTTCAACTTTGGAATGGTACCAGATATTGACGACCACTATTGACAACTTTAGTTTCATTGTCAAACGTTAGTTAAACAACACGGTAAATTAAAACATCGTTACTTCCTTATGGCTAATAGACTTCTTCGACGTAACTAAATGAAATAATAACATTTGATCGTCGAATTGAAATCTTAAGTACAACACACAGCTGAAAATAGAAAAGGATTTTAGCTTCGTTTAAAATAGTCTCGTCGCTTGTTGTATGAATGAACAGGCTAACCTTCGAAGCAAATTCTCCATTAGGCCTATACAAAACTGCAGTTAATAAAATTAGGCCTAAAATCACGTTACCACGGCAACGTCAGGTCGGTACGAGTCGCTGCTGGCTGAATCAACAGCATATTAAAATGTCTATCTATTGCGTCTTGGCCCCGTCACTTCCCTATTATCACTGATCTGTATGAGCTACGTTGAGATTACGTTGTAACACTAGATGTGTGCCCGGAGGCACACCGTGTTTTACAGTATTTTTACGTTGGTTTCGTCCTTTTTTTTTTGCTTTCGTCTGTTGTTGATACAGACTACAACAATGGACGAAAGCAAAATGAAAATGGAAGAAAGCAAAAAATAAAAAGAAAGGACGAAACCACGTAGTCGCTTTAACCGCTTGTTTGGCTTAAAAACGGTCACGTTTCTTAGCCGAGACATTGAACAACAATCTACCCAACAAATAACACAAATTTTATCTAACAATTTTTCAGTTTTTAACAATTTTTTGCGTACTGGCTAATAAAAAGCCGTGAAGATTCATAATGTTGGCATATTGCATTCGTCTACGCATTTATAGACAATCATTAACTGAAAAATGCAACACACTGCTTTTAGATCTATGTACTTTAATTTTTGATTAATTTCCGTGATTATTAATTATTAGAACGTATCAGGCTAATCAGGTCAGACGAAGTTGATCTTTGAAAATCAATATTCCCAAAATCCGTTGCCCAGTTTTACTGATATTCGAACATAAATCTACAAATAACGTTTAACGGATGTTACGTGTACGTACGGAAAACCGCAACACGAAGCAAACATTTTGTGGTGCACCATGGCATTACATGAGTTGGTGCGCCCCGTCCAATTGCCGCCAAACACGGGAATTGGCCGAGCGCCAACAGCTGTGTAGGGAGTGAGTTCAACTGTTCAATTATAACCAGTGGGGGCAGTTGTATTTTCTTTCTTTCTCAGATTAGTGTATCGTGTATCCTCACAAGGCCAGTTTTTAATGCAGACTGCTTGCTTCGTTTACCCTTTACCTTGTGATTTCTCCTTCATTTACCACTTGCATTATTTCTAGTGTGGAGGCCAAGAAGCAATGTTTCTTTCCCTCCTTGTGTATGTATGTTTGTGACCTCTAGGTCAACACTCAGAAAGATTAAACAGCTACTTAGCTCGACTGGAGCCTGTAGCCAGTACCCACCCCGGTAGCGCAGTGGTTAGAGCGCCCGGCTAGTAAACGGGAAGTCTTGGGTTCGAGTTCCATTCGGGGCAGTTGTCTTTTCTTTCTTTCTCAGATTAGCGTATCGTGTATCCTCACAAGGCCAGTTTTTAAGACTGCTTGCTTTGTTTACCCTTTACCTTGTGATATCTTCTTTATTTCAAACCAGTTAAATTACGGTCTTTGCATACAGCTCGTTGCATGACGTAGATCCTTAGCGGGAGTCTATTGTTCAGACGGTTGTAAAAAACCATTGGGCCACTTGGTGTTTAGCGGAAAATGGCCCAATGCGGTGTTCAGCGGCAAATGGCCCAATGCGGTGTTTAGCAGAAAGTGGCCCAATGCAGTGTTTAGCGGCAAATGGGACAATGCGGTGTTTAGCGACAAGTGGCAAAAACTGCCGTAGTTAGTTTTTGTGCAACACTCTCCACTTGGAACCCTGCAGCTGATTCAGGTTCGGTACACGTTTAAGCCTTGTTGGCCGATGCCTAATATGTGATGCTATTGTGCATATCCCCTAGCTATGCAGTAAGGAGTGAATTAGAATTGGACGTGCTCGAAACTAATCGTCCACCCTTTTATCACCTCACGAAAGTGCCGGCAGAATTTCAAATGAATCGGTTTACGGGCCGATTATAGCAAAGACAGACCAAGTGACACACAGATAAACAAACAGACAGGCACTAGCACACGATGACTGGCGCTTTTACGGCGCTCTACACTGCACATCGCTTTAGGTAAATTTTTCTTTAAAGAGCCGTTCACTGTAGCATTTGTTGGCTTGTTCGTTGGACACTGGTCAACAGTGTTACACCAAAATGGTGCAAAGAACTTTGAACTTTCCAGAAACTTTTGGCCTTACAAAGTAGCGATACAATTCCAGTTCCAACGAAGACTACCACCAAGTTACTGTGACCAATTTTATGAGATCATTAAAAAAAAACGCTTCTCCCCTCCTCCCGCACAAAAGAAAAAAAAACAAAAAAACTCACGCACATCATTATTTTTACAATTATAGTTTTAATATTTAATATAAAAATAATTATTACAATGTGTCCAGATTAAGTATGATGAACGTTTAGTCACAGCCTCAGGTTACATCAGCCTTTCAGTAGAAACGACCAGGTTATTAATAATAACAGAAAAAAATTCAATAAACTTTACTTATAGTGTATACAGTTCACACAAATACAATTTTTTTTTATTAGCAATAGTTTTCAAAATCCTGAACTGCTACACCATGCACCGTGTTTTAATTACATTTTAATTTGTGTTTTAAATTAATGTTTTACCAGAAAGGAGCATAGCACAATGTCATGACTGGTCATGGCATTGATCTCTGATCCAAGAGGATGGGAGATCGATTCGCACTGCCAACGTATCTACCGACTTGAAAAAAAAAGAGATGACGTCTCTCGCCTGCCTTGGTGTAACCCTGATAAATTACAATATATGATGGGCTGAATACATTGGGGACATTAGTCTTACAATTATTAAGAAAAAAACTTGATTTCATCAATTTGGACCAAAAAGATCTGATATCTACCCCAAAACAAAACATGTTAAGGCTTCCCGCCAAGCTTTCCGACAGTGTGAAGTCGTGATATCAAGCGCCAAGCCCTTTCGCCAAGCTAATCCCAATGACTAAGACTTCGAACGTTAAATGAAATAACTTAAAATTGCGCAGTAAGCAATTTCCGTACAGGGTGGTCCACAAAAAACTGACGACGAGTCTAGCTTTTCTAGTTAGCACCTCTCAAAACCAGGAGAGGACAAATCTTCCCGTTTCATTAGATTTTATTAATTCTGTCCTCTCCTGGTTCTGAGGGGTGCTAACTAGAAAAGTTGGACTTAAGACAATTTGGGTCAGCAGTTTTTTGTGGACTACCCTGTATATTTCATTTAACCTTCGAACTATTACTCGGTGGGATTAGCTTGTCGAAAGGGCTTGGCGTTTGATATCACGACTTCACACGGCCGAAAAGCTTGGCGGGAATCCTTAACAAGTTTTGTTTTGGGATAGAATAGCACTTAGTCTTGGCTTAGTTGGATTGGAATGAAGTTATGGGATTAGACTATTGCTGCCCTTAAACAATCAATCAATCAATGTTCATCAATCAATTCACAGTACTTTTAGATTGTTGTACAAGATTGTTACAAGACACCACATTAAAATTCAATGCGTTCGGCATATGGCCAAGGCTCTTGGCAATAAATTCAAATTCAAATTCAAATTCAAATTCAGGACAACAGTTAGCTGCTTGCCGCGAAATGCAACCTGAGAGAAAGGTCAAGGAGGCAAGGTCCATGGAGTTGCAGCAGCATTCTCTGCCGTAGTTAGCGCACCTAGTGTTCCTGACGATCACCTGGTGGTCCTGCAGGACCTACGATGACGTCATTGTGGTTACGCCAACAGTGCTTGACTCCCGTGCGAATAACTAAGACGGTAGAGTTGTGTTCACAGTAAGTTGTTTCGGCAACAATTCGTGGTATACTTCCAAGTCATCCAGAAAGGCAAAAAGATCCGCGACGCCATCTTGAATTTTCGTCAAGCCGAATAGTTTTGCCACGGGAAAAATGACGTAGTCGAGGACACGACGGAAAAAGGGAGCCAACCAAACAACAACTTTCAATACTTCTCCGGTTACTTTCGACGTAAAAATGTGGAGGACGGTTAATATTGTCGTAGGACTCACAAACCCTTCTACCTTCTCTCTTAAAGATTGAGGTAAAATTGCCAAGAACCAGTTAAGAATCGAGGAGAGGTATTCGCTGACCATCTGGTTGAATTCCCAAACGACGTCGCCAATTTTGATCCCTATTTCGGACGGGTCCGCCATCGTTGATGGAGTTAAGATGGCGGCCAACAACACCGCAAGCCAGCCCGCCAAGAACCATTTGCAAGCCATTGTGTTGGAACTGTAACGAAGAAAGGGAGAGAGAAATGTGTTGAAATACGGATTTTATAAAACACACACGTGCGACGTTGGTCTGCAAGCACACCCACGCCACACTATCAGTTGCAACCTACAAAAAGATCAGACTTTGAACATGTGGTTAAAAATAATAACACACTAAAACAAGCGGCTACAACGACTACCTAGTCGCCTCCGGTCTTCTGTGCAGTTCTGCCACTGCCAATAGTGAGGCACATTTCTCTATCACGCATTGCAACAGCTATCTCTATTATATAAACTAAAAACAGTAACCATTTGCCCGTTACAAATGTGTTAGCTTTTAAGCTTATTTTACGTTTTAGGCATAATTGTCAGCGTTTAGGCCTAATTTACAACTTTAATTTCGCAAGTAGCAACTAACGGACATTTGGATTGTATACAGTGAGCCTATTTATTTTGCAACACGGTATGCCTCCGCGCGCACAGTTACAGTGTTCCAACGTAATGCGCAACATAGCCTATATAGATCAGCGGTAGTAGGGAAGGAACAGGAGAAACGCTGCAGCAGCGACTCGTAGCAACTATTGACATTGCCATGGTAACGTGATTTTAGACCTAATTTTCATTTTTTAGACCTAATTATTTTAACGGCAGTTTTAGTTTCTTAAGTAGCAAATAGGCCTAATGGAGAATTTGGTTCGATCGTAAGCTTATTCATTCATGCAACAATGCGACAAAACTCTTTTAAACGAAGCTAAAATGTTTTTGTTTTTATGGCTGCGTTAACACAAATCTTTAGGATATCAATTCGACGATGAAATGTTATTATATAATTTAGTTACATCGAAGAAGTCTATTAGCTATAAGGAGGCAACGATGTTTTGATTTGCCATGATATTTAACTACCTTTTGACACTGAATCGAACGTTATAAACAGTGGTCGTCAATTTCTGGTACCGTTGCGAAGTTGAAAAAAGCGACGGACGGACGGACAAAGTCGTTGCAATAGTCTTCTCAGCCGGTACGGCTGTACAGAAGTCTAAACGCCACCATGTTTTAAAGTCAGTACTGCATGCTCCGTTCTGAATCACATGGGCAAACATAAAGTAACAAGCAACGTCACATACAGGGGTAGTAATAAGTTCGTACCAGAGGCCAGCATTCTGTTACAATGTCAACTACCTAAACTAGGGCCGCCACCATTACATACTGATATAGAGGAGTGGAGAGTAAGATTATTTCTGGGGAAGGGAAGGGCAGTTTCCCAGAGGTGAGGGGTGAAGGGCAGTTGCACCTCAATTGTTGACCCTACCTCCTCTTCCTCCCTCCTCTTCACCACTCCATTCCTCTTTCCTCTTCTTCCCTTACTTTTTCATTCCCCCTTCCCTCCCTTTCCCCTTTTCATTTTTGTATTGAATCCAGGGCAATTTTTTAAATCACCGCATGGTTTAATTTTTATTCTTAACTACGAAACAATTTTTCGCTGATCGATAAAGCGGTTGCGTGGACCTGAATTGTAAATACTCCAAAGTGTTGCATTCTTTGATTGCACAACGCCTTATTGAACGTGAAATACACGCAATTTTTATTAAGATCAAAGCTGTTGATAGTGTTTTTGTTCTTGTTCTTCTTTCCCGTTTGTATCGTTTGTTTTCCTGTAATGGGGCTGGGGGCCTGTAGAGGTCCAAGCTCTTAAACAAACCAACCAACCACTCTATTTTAACGCACACTAAAAACGGATTCTAACAATCGGCTTTTAAAAGGCAATTACATCTATTTTGACTTTTGGATCACTTACACAATAACTAAACACCAGAATTGCGGTAAGAATACGTTACTTACATCCGATATAACAATTTAATTACTGCATCACTAAAACACGACACGGAGGTCGCCATTGTTTTTCTGGAATGTGTAGAAATTAATGCCGACAGACGGATCTCTTCGATTTCGACTCGCAGCCGATTGAGATAGCTGTATTGACTGTGAGGAGCTCAAGCGTCTGACGGCCTTAGCTGGCCACTACACTGCCGGCCAGCTAAGGCCCCAGACGCTTGAGCTCCTCACAGTCAATACAGCTATCTCAATCGGCTGCGAGTCGAAATCGAAAAGTGACATCTGTCAGCATTAATTTCTGAGCGTTCCAGCAAAACAATAGCAATCTCCGTGTCGTGTTTTGGTGATGCAGTAATTAAATTGTTATATCGGACGTAAGTAACGTATTCTTACCGCAATTCTTGTGTTTAGTTATTGTATAAGTGATCCAAAAATCAAACATGCATGTCAAAATGGATGTAATTGCCCTTTAACAATTGGTTCCCATAACAATTGGTTTCTAACAACTGCCGATACATTTTCTTCCATTTCGGGCTCAAAATAAACCCAAGTTTCTATCTAAAAGAAAAAAGAAACACACTCTCCGTGTTGTTCTTTTTCTGCAAATTCAGTTCAGTAGTTCTGGGGTGATGCTGTGATAAAGAAACCCCAATTGGTCACTGCATACTGAGATACGCTCGCTTTGTTCGTTCGCTCCGCTCCAACACTAGGTAAGCAGGCTTACATAGTTGTCGAGAGGCTTTGAACAGAACGCCCGACAGAATGCCACTCGTTAAAATGCCAACACGTCAAAATGCCACCGGTAAAATACCACCCTCTACAGACAAAATGCCACTTCAAAATTTTTTTTACTGATCGTTTTTAAAAAGTCACAATGCATAAACAGTCACAATGCACAAACCTTGACAGCTTGTCACCTCGGCGGGGTCGACCTTGACAAGTTGTCTATTTAACACTTTTTTAAAAAGTCACAATGTCATCGTCTCGTTTAAAATCGGATTGTTGTGGGAGAGAGAGAGAGAGCCAGCAGTAGCAGTAGCAGCAGTAGCAGTGGTTGTAGGTGAGGTGAAGTGGCTGTATAGTAGTAGATGGGGCGTACGGCTACGGGCCACGGCTCCTAATAAATATTCGTGAAAGAGAGAGCCATGGTGGACGTGGAAAGAGACACTGCGTTTAAAATACGTTTAAATATAAAATATAATTAAAATTAAAAATTTACTATCTAAAACAATCCCCAACCTTGTGTTATGCAGTTACAACTGAACTATGATTTAGCAAAGACCTGTTTAAGCCCATTAAAGTAAGTACATTTATTAATAGACATCTCCTTACTTTTTCGTTCGTCGTAAGAACCCGTTGCAACTCGACGAAGCAAGATTCGTGCATGCATGCCCATTGAATATAATCTTCCTTTTTCTTTTTCACGTGGTACATGTAACCATCTTTGCACAGTTTTTGGCTCCCTTTATTGCTCATAATTAATTATTGTCCTGCCATCCTTCTAGCTTTTGGCGAAGTGACACTAGCCGCGAACCCAGATATGCAAGTAGACAACCTGGCAAGGTGGCCTCTGCCAAGGTGACGTCATGAACGAATGGGAAGGTCTTTCGTGCAATATAAGCAGCAGCGCGCTAAATTTAGTAAAAATTTCTAAAACTTAAAAAAAAAAGTTGAAGTGGCACAGCAATCCAAGCTTAAACAATACGATGTCACTGTGACTTTTTTTTTAAATGTTTGTACATTGTGACTATGTTTATGCATTGTGACTTTTTAAAAAGATCAGTAAAAAAATTTTGAAGTGGCATTTTGTCCGGTGGCATTTTGACGGTGGCATTTTGACGTGGTGGCATTTTGACGAGTGGCATTCTGTCGCGGTACCATTTGAACATGTG
>JAHWFP010209624.1:19638-31361 GCA_023313725.1 Lithobius niger | reverse complement strand
ATGTCATAACTCTCCTTGATAGATTCGCTAGTTTTCATCAACAGCCTTACTACGCGACTATCACGTCATAACTCTCCTTGATAGATTCGCTAGTTTTTATCAACAGACTAACCATGCGACTATCACGCCATAATCATGTTCCTAAATGGATTAGCTGGTTTTTATCAACTGACTAACTGCGTGATTATTGCGTCATAACTCTCCCTTGATAGATTCGCAGGCTTTCACCAGATTAGCCCCACGTGACTGGCCTAGAATGACTTCGCACTAGCTTGGTGCTTTTCACCAAGATGATTTTCAACACCGGTCGCAAGTAAACTACTGTTGTTATTGGACAATAAAGGCTGATATCATCGCTAATTCTGGGGTCATCAGAAATTAATATCACGATTTGCCATGCGTAATAGTTTCTCACCCAACACTAGGGTGAACCGTTAGTAGACTCCAATACAACTCCTTTACCTTCCCTTACCTTTAAATATTCAGCCCTACAGAAAAAAAACAAAAAAAAACCAAGGACGAAGTTCGACAAAATCTTCGCCCTGAGCAAGACAATGCAAACGTTATGAGTTTGCGTCGCGCTGGTTATGGCACGCTCCAAGTGCATCTAACATGCGGGTCTGGAGCCAAAAT
This sequence comes from Lithobius niger, assembly GCA_023313725.1. Taxonomy (NCBI): domain Eukaryota; kingdom Metazoa; phylum Arthropoda; class Chilopoda; order Lithobiomorpha; family Lithobiidae; genus Lithobius; species Lithobius niger. The sequence continues at coordinate 30,728 of JAHWFP010209624.1, read as the reverse complement.
GTAACGCAATTTGTGCCAACCATGTCAATAAAATAAACATGCCCGCCTGCGTTATACTCGGTCCCTTGCTCGGTGTTCAAAAAGCTGAGGCCAGCTACTTAAGCCTAATCTCGCTCTAAACAAAGCTTCGCGGTTTCGGAGAAGTACAAATTTACTTCCGGCTTAAGTGCTCGGCAAATAACAAAAGTTTTCAGATTTCCTTGTTACTAAGAGCAAGAGCACGAACAACAAATTTGACGGCATAAAATGTACAAACACGGAAAAAAAGGTGTCTCAGAAGGATGCTAATGGGACCTGCACTCCGAGACGATGTCGCCCTCCACTCAACCAGACCCATCGAGATCCACCTTGCATCTAGGTGGCACTCATCAATAAATAATGACCACTAGAAAGCACATTTTAACAACTAAACGCGCTTTGAAAAACGCTTGAAGTATTTAAACGCGACAAAGTGGTTTGGCCATGTAATGTGATTCACGCCTTTTCTCATTGAACTATAGATTAGAAAGTTAACTAGATAAAGCACTTTGCCTTTTCCAGTCCTACGCAGGGCCCTAGGGGTAGTTGCGATTCTAATATCTTTGATAATGCTTTGCCTTCCTGCTGCTTCGGAGGCAAAGCATTGGCAGAGGTATTAGTAGCCGCATCTACCGCTAGGGCGTCGCGTATGACTGGAAGAGGCAAGATGCTACATCTGGTTAACATTCTAATCTCTGATTGGAGCCATTATCTTTTTTGTTCCTTTGCAGCGTAGTGGACGTGACCCACCACGCTCTAACCCAGCACATAAAAATTAGGTAGTTGGCCAGTATTCGTACGTACGACTGTATAGTTACGCCTAAAATTTGAGTAGCATCAATACATTATTATGAAGAATGGGGGGGGGGGGCGGCCATAATAATGTACGTGTCCGTCGTCTTTTCTTGCCATGCACTAAACATTTCAATGCGCTTGCAAGGATTTGCAAGAATAAAGACGAACCGCTTCCGAACTCCAAACCACATTCCAAAATAGCTTGTACCGATTTCGCATTGGTAAATTCAAGCGGCCAGACCGGACTGGGGTGAGCCGGCCAGTGCTGGTCCGGCCGGCCCGCTTTCGCATTGGTTAATTCCACGGCTCGCTGAGTACGATTTACAGTACCGCCACGTGTCGGTTTGTGGTACTTGACACGTTCCCTTTCTGCCACTACACTGCAGCACCATTCATAAGCCATTCCGATTTAAGCGGCGCCGGCCGGCTCCGACCCTAATTTGATTTCGCATTGGTTAATAATGCGGTCTTGGCCGTGCCTGGCGCGGCCAGGCTCACGTAGGTGTGAGCCGGGCCGACTCTCGAAATACCGGCCCGGCCTAGGCCGGCCCGATTTCGTATTGGTTAATAAAACGGTGCCTAGCCCTCCTTGGCACGGCCAGGGCCACTTGAATTTACCAATGCGAAATCGGTATTAGTGTTGGAGGCACCAGTCCGGACACAACACAAGGAACACGATGGGGTTTTCAAGACCCATGGAAGCAATGAAAGGACAGGATATACATCCATCCGAAGGTCTCTTTAATGTTTATGTAAATGTAGCGAATTATCATCACACATGTACACGTTTGTTTGTATGGAAATTCCACACAAGCAAACCACTTCCAAATTCACTGTCATTAACCGTAAAAACAACAAGAGTTAATTTTTCTGTTATCCAAAAATGGGATGAGTTAGACTTTGGAACTGCAGCAGCGGTGGATCTACTGAGAAAGAGGGGGAGGGGGCAGATGGGGCAATACTTATATGAACACAAAAACCATCCTCCCCAACGAAAAAAATCTTAGCCCTAACACCAGCCTCAGGACCAAAAATGGGGATTGTGAGAGGGGCGTTATGACTCCGCAACCCAAAGTAGGGGAATTGGGCGGCGAATTACAAACAGAGAGAAAAAAAAAGGTCCTAAAAAGTCGTCTCGCTCACTTCCTTCCCCCACCCCCCCTCCCGCATAAATTCCTAATTCCACCGCCGAACTCAGCTGAACTGTAGGAACCAGTGCGTTTCTTTTGCTTGCAGCATCTGCAGAAGTTAGCTAAACTCCTACGTCACGCAAACGTCACTAGCGCAACAGGACCAAAAGAAAAACGCCCTCCCCCCCTGGCGGATTAGTAAACAGACTGCTATCAAACGGACCGCCAAAAAAATTGACGCTGCCATCTCCGTGCTATTGCCGTAATCGTTCCAGTCAGTGAAAAGCGTTATCGTTAAAGTTTAATTGGTGATCGAAATGCGTCAATCGAAATTTGAGTTTGTGTATGTGTTACTTTACCTACCAGCAACTATGTGGTTTCAGTTAAATCCTCCTTATACTATAAAGACACGGCTGTATTTGCTGGACATCATCACATTTTTTATCGATGGGAAGCAGCCATCTTGTTTCTGCAGCAGAGTCAACGCCTTTTGTTGTTGCTGCATGGCTTCGTTTAGCATTACACGAAACAAGGAAAATAGACCTGTCCGCTACATGCAGCACCAGGGCCCCCACACTAAATTTTAGGGCCTGTGATTAAGTGCAACAGCGGGGCTCCCTCCCCTGACTGATATTGGAAAAAAGTTACACCATGTTAAGTTACAATAATGCCATAATATTCGTCGGCCACAATTGGTTTAACGAGTTGGTTTATTCATTAATCCGGGCTGCTTACGTTTGAAGTCTTCCCCGCCTAATAGGCAGACTTGCAGGCTTGCACTACAGTGCTCCTGCTCCTGCTCTCATTCCTGTTGGATTGGAGCAGTTGTTTGTTGGAAGTATATACAAACTCACAATACACACAAATCGAGCACATTACTTATAGTTCTATCCTAACTCATCAGGGTGGCGTTCAAAATCTCACCGTGAAATTCCCCGATTTTTCCAGGATTTTCAGATCAATACTCAAACTTTTCCGTGATTTGTTTTTGGTAGAAAGAAGATGCAGTACAGAACTAAAAAAAATTTTCACATTTCACTCAAATCGCAATAACTATATGGCATTGCATCGCTACATGAAGAACTGCACTGCCCTAACTCGTATTGGTCAAGAGGCAGGAAAAGGCCACAATCTGAACAAAACTAAAAACTCACTCCAGACGCAACGTCCCACATTACTTTTAGGCCTAAGGAGTTTTCGCTTCTCAGAAATGAAACACTCAGGAACTGCAGTTTTAATTGAAATAAAGTGAAGATTTTATACAAGTAAAAAATGAAAACCGAATTACCTATTCTTTGTAGGTGAAAGATTTTCCGGAAAATGTTCAAATTCCCTGATTTTCATTAAATATTTTTTTTAATTCCCTGATTTATCCCTGAAATTTCCAGACTTGATAAATTCCCTGAATTTTCCAGCTTTTCCAGGTAGAACACCACCCTGCTCATAATTGGAGGAAAAACGTTACAGGCCGTGCGGGCCCCTTGAGTGACCCGGCCTGGGTACCAAGGGTCCACATACCCTACTCCCCTCCCCACTCCGTTGTGGGGCCCTATGCATGCACTGCAAATTGAAGCTAAATTGTAGCCATTTAGCAAACTGCTGTAGCATTGCTGTCAAAGCATTTGCGCCAAGAATGTTTTCATTAATCAAGAACGAAAGTTGGTTCGAATCCGACTAGATACCGCTCTAGTTCTAACCATAATTTAATGATCCTTCCACTGGAAAACACGGGCTCGGAACCTCGTATTTGACGTGGTATAGGGGCAGTTTATTAATTCAGTCAATGACAGCTAAACCACGCGCAATGGCTGTTTGCCGTGACGTCACCATGAGTTAGCCAATGACGAACGAGAACAACGTCTGTTTGGCCGTCTGATTGGACTAGCCCAGTCACGTGATATGAACGTCACAGCAAACAGCCATGGCGCGTGGTATACATGGAACTAAGGATTCAGTGTTTTTCTTCTCGTTCCACGTGCACCTAGGAAAAAAATTCCTTTCTAAATTCGTCCTACTTCGACTTTCCGTAAAGATATTTTTTTTTAGAAAATATTGGGTAATATACATTTAAATGCAGTGATTGTAGTCGTAATGCATTTTGATTGGCTCGCTCCAAAACATGCCAAACGATTCATTTGCACAATAATAGCCGGAGGAAACAGGAACCAGGGAAGAGGAGCAGTAATTTATGATACAGCTGGGCTGAATTACAAACTGTTTCGGGATTACAACTTCCGAGCCCCCAAAGCCCCGCCATTAATCACGGAAAACCCTAAAAAGTTTTACAAGCGGAACTGGTACACGGCAGCAAGCCAGCAATTTCCACGAAGAACGAACGAAATTACGGGGAAGTCCATTACATTCTGCACATGGGTGTTCATTCATTATTCCTTGATCGAGTTATAAACAGGATTTGCTGAAGTAACTTGCTTCTAATAAATAAACACAAATCGCTGAACATTACATAAAGGAAAGAGGAAAACGAGCCAAACAGCGAAAATCATACATTAGAAATAAGGTAGTACAGTAAGCCACCTTTATGCACTTACGTTTCGTCGGAGTGGCATGACTCGGATTCGAACCAATTCGAGTTATTTCTAATCTATAATTTTCGCTGTTTGGCTTGTTTTGCTCTTTCCTTTACACTATATTTCCGTCGTAGCACCCGGAACTGTGGGGAAAGATAGATGTGTTCACACAGAAAACATTCATTTGAAAATAAATTCACGTGTTATTCATCATATGGCCGGGAATCGAACCTGGTCTCCCGATCACGTCGATTGAAATTTGTTTTTTTTCCTGTCAAATGGGCACACACTGGTTTTTGCTACAGTCAACGGATGCTACGACGGGAGTATACTTTACTTGTCTTCTTAGCTGCAGCTTTGTTTCTATTTTAGCTTTTAGTTATTGGGTTAAGAAAAACAGTTTGTTCGTAAAGAGTTATGTCCGCAGAATTTCAATTACTGGCATGATTGGCGATTTCTGATTGTACATATAAATCCGTGTTCTTCACGCACTCTTATTTCAATGTAAATAATTCCGTTTTGAAGACCGCAATTACCAGGGTTCGCAGTCCATGTCAGTATAAAACTTGACACGTATTCCTTGACATAAGGTATAACTTTTATTTTAGTGAATCCTCAATGTTATTTGTAACAGAATGAAGCTAAAACTTTAAAATGTGAACAAGTCCAACATTCTTGGAATAAATCGTAAGAAAAAAAATTAAGTAAACTGGAATTGGAGACAACGAAAAAATAAGTGTTTGAGAATTGTTAATAAAACCACAATAGTAATTGTTATTATTTTTGAAGTTTTGCAAGTTTCAACTCGTTATTTTTAGTAATCACAGAATAGCAATCTTGTAACGCTTTTTTCAAAAACTTTCGTGCGAAAACTCGGAAATGAAAATATAGCATTTTCTAACTAACTATATGTTTGTTTTTGCCGGTTATGTCTGGCGACAATTCCAAAAATGACTGCTTGATTTTTTAAAGAAAATGTATATTTTATACACTAACCGCGGTAGTATTCTCAACTGAATCGAAACGATGTGTTTTTATGACATGACTTCGGTACTTCTGTATTTGTTTTTTTTTTTATAAATCACATAATAATAATAATAATAATAATAATAATAATAATAATAATAATAATAATAATAATAATAATTGGTTTCACCCCCTCAATAGGCGGTGGGGATCCGGAAGCATCCACGCTTGGACTGATGTTAGCGGGCAAACAAATCCCTTCACATTGATATCACAATGATGGTGGTAAAACCTTGCATTTATTGATAAACTAGCCGAGTCGCTTGCTGACGCTCGCTCATTTTGCGTCGTCTCGCTTCGTTCGAGGACATTTAATGTTGCAACGGACAGACAATTCCACAAAAAAAAACGATCAGTCAAATAATCAGGCAAATGATCATTGCAGTGCGTGTTTTTCATAAGGTTTCATTTCATAAACAAACTATAACTTGTGCTACTATTTCATTTCTCTTTGTCAGTCGAAGACCATTCAAGTCCTAAAAATCTACCAATTTTGCCACACATCGTTCGAACACTGCTAACCTCAATCCAACTGCATCCTATTCAATTAGAACCCTCAATTCTCAACTTTTGCACATCTGCAAAAGTACCCATTAATTAAGTTTATTCTATTTAGTGATGCACTGGTTGTTGGTAAAGGTAACCAAAGAACCGCTAAGTCTCTTGCCTATATTTTTCGCTGTACCGAAGCTCTGTAAACACGATAATGAAATTCGCTCATTTACGAAGAACAAAAGAACTGCTGGTCTTCGCTAATTTAATCAGCCGTCTACCTCGTAGGAAGAAGAAAATAAAAGAAGAAAAAACGAATCACAAACTAAAAAAAAATCTAAACGTCTTTGTTATCAAAGGCTCCGCTTCCACGGGCCGCCTTTGTTAAGACGAGATTGGCTTGTCAATAATCTTTGCATGACTTATTTTGGGGCATTCATAAAACTCATTTAACTTGTTAACAATAACTAAAGAGGCACTATAAACGTCGACCACAATTCAAGCCCATTTAACGATGACAAGATCCCTGCAATATACTTAAACACATAGCCTGCTGAACCTTACAGGCATATATGGGCTTAATCGACTGATAGTTGTTAAAGACAGTAAGTTTCCACGCACGGTGATGAGTTTATGGCCCTCAAGATTTCCACAGAAAGTAGTAAATTTTCTTAACTATTTTCCGATTTTTCCTATAACAGTCCGAATTCTGGGTACACCTGTTTAAAATACGCCTCAACGAGGTTCTTGGATGGTGTAAGAATTACATGCACGATATCGTACTTCGCTGTCGTAAAACTATGAAATTCGTTCCCGAATGAAACTCCTCCCTTGGTCAGTACTGGGAAATACTATTATAAGTAGGCCATTACAGTGAAATATTCGATTTACAGGCCAAGTATCCTACCATGATTTAGTTAAGTAAGAGATATCCGTAAGTCCTAGTCGATTTAACGGTTATAATTGCTCGCGAGCGAGAAACGGCTAGTCCACTATCGAGGGGGAGGGAAACACGAGCTCAAGAGCAATTATAACCGTTAAATCGACTAGGACTCATGGATATGTATTTTAATGCTAAGGCGTGACGTCGAGCTAATTTATCGTGTGATTAGAGTTTTTTAAAGACTTATTTCAAGAATTTAAGATTTTTTTACATGCGATTTGTGTAAATTCCTGAACGGAAGTTCCGGTTTAGAAACGGGATTGGAAGCTTCCTGTGTATGAAGGCCGACCGAAGGGGAGAGATGCTGCGTAATACCGATGTTTGTGTTTATGGTAAAACTGTATTTTTTTCTACTTTAATAGTTTAAATAAGATGAGTATATAAAATGCGCTATTTGCTTGAGTCTCGTAGGTTTTTAGGTGTATTTCAAAGTGTCAGTAGCCTAGTTTTCGTACCGTCGGAACGAAAGATTGCCGGGTTGGGCCATTCCTCCGTGGGTGGGGTTCTAGCATAGTACGCGAGTTTTTTTGTTTTTTTTTTCGTGTTAGGCTAGAAAGAAATGTGTCGCAGGTTGTCAATGTGACTGTTTATGCTGGTTGCCTTTGTGTTGTGTACGGTAATTTTAAAAAGTCGGGTCATATGTCACATGGTGGTGCAGGGGTTGTGTAGACCCCCGTAAAAAGTGTTAGATTATCAAAAAAGTGTGGGTTATCAAAATTAACCCACTGTGACGTGTGTGGGTTTTCACATTAACCGTATATAACGACTACACTTTTAGCATGGGGATGTATTAGCATGACGTCACCACCGTGCATTAAATATAAATAATTTATTGGATGAGCAGCCCGAAGATTGATCGTATTATATGGGTTGCTATACTGTGTACCATAATACAGAAGCAATGATGGCGAAACAAAGACGTCACCAAATGTGGCATCGCAGGTAATCTCGCCCGTATTATGCTTTACGATCGAAAGAGTTCCGTTATAGCCGAGTTGTTGTACTGAGTGGACCGACCTAAATAGTCGAACGTCGCTATACGACAAGTCTTTATACGTAATAAAGGACACGTAAATTCTAGAGATCACAATGCTGGCTGTTTGCTTCGTTAAGGAGCTAAATTTCATAAATTTCTCAATAAGAAACTTTAAATGTACATAGGAACACATTTTTCAATTATGAAATAAAGCACCAGCGATTTTCATTTTGTATTTCCAACTGCATTGCACAAACCGAAACTGAAAACCAGCGTGAGTTTTTATCCAAGGATGAAGGAGCACAATTTTGATCCAAGGAAGAAGGAGCACAATTTTGATCCAAGGATGAAGCAGCACAATTTTGAACATTACTGGACGTTTTACACACAGAAACAAATCCAGTAATGGTGTTGAGGGGTGGGGAGGAGGTGGCAAACCCAAGGATTCCAACCAGAATACCGCCGATCATGATAGGGCCGCGGTAGTGCCAAGAATAGATCCCATATCAGCTAAAGAGCTTGGTCAGCAGTAATGTCTCACACTACACTAGCCGGCAACAACTGGAAGTGACTTTTTCAGGGTCTTCTTTCCACTTCACCGACCAGATCAGGTTCCTCAGGCAGTCAAGTGAACCGCTCCATCACGGATCACCACGAGTATTCACTTTTTTTTTTGTTAAAACTCATTTCGATACGGATATGGTGGTAACTAAATGAACAGGTTTCAACGCCGGATTTGAACTACATACTTTATCGTCTTCCGCCCCCCCCCCCCCCCAGCGTTACAACGAAAAAAGAACAAAGTATACAAATAAGCAGAGCAGCAGATTATTTGTATTGCTAGTGTAAAGATTGCTCCTATAAGACGATTCGCCTTCTCGCCTCAATCACAGAGCTCAACGCACAAAAAGTAAAGCAACTTTGTCGTAAAAGTAAAATCCATTTCCGTCAGTCATTACGATGTCGGCCGGTTGTCGAGTCAGTTTTATGTCCCCCAACGACACCAAATCGTTAGGAAAGGTGTCTCAAGTTTATGGCTGTACCGTACAACTTTCTCACAAAACAGCGACTATAGACCTTGGTGGTACATTACGTCTCCTGGTGTTATAAAACTGGAGTTTAAAGCAAATTTAGCACCATCATTATATGCTATAAGGGGAACTTTTGGAAACGAAGAGAAACTCGGGCAAATTTTACTCCTTTTTCTCTTTTGTTAAGTTTGGTCTTAAAAGTTTAATCTTGAAGAACAAACGACATTTCTGCCACGAAATCATATTAGGTGAACTTACTATCAGAGACAAGAAACTATTTATGGAGGTGAAGACCGTCATTTTATGCCAGTCCCCCCCCCCCCCCACTCCCCTGCCCCACAACTAATAAAGTTTATTTTTAGAGGTTTGAAAACGGGTTAGACTATGTAGCACAGTTGGTTCAAGCGCTAACACATCCCGGATGTCATTCCCCCAATACTTTATATGACTGGCATACCAATCATACACGCAGACAACATTTTGAAACTTTGTGTTTGTGTTTATTATTAGAAACCAAAAATGAACTCGTTTAATACTTAACGTTAGGTTTACCTGACCCGAAGTCAAAACAGCAAAGGAACACAAGTAAACTTTCGTGTAAGGTTTCAGATACCCTGCAGTGTTGCTGTATCCGTGTTTAGTCCACGTGAAACCTTACTTCTGTATTTAAAAATGTTTTTACTAGTTTTACTTTTGCACACGATGGATCAGCTAAAGATTGGTACATTCTACTTGGCTAAAACACACATCGTTGGAAAAATTAAAAACTTATCGTCTTAGTGTGCTTAACACAGCTCTACACGCAATTCAGGTTTCGCGAGAGTCATTGAAAACCTGGAAATGTCCTTGAAAGTAATAATGAAATTCCATGCCTGTAAAAGTGCTTGAAAATCTTGAAAAATGATACATGTATCATCAGTAGGGTGACGAACGGAAAGTAGACGACGTGACTGAAGAACACTGAAAAATTTAGTCAAGAAAGTAGTCGAGTGTGCAGCCTTACATTCTTCTTCTTTGTTTGGGCTTGAAAAGTTTTGAAATTTGGGCTCTGGCTTTATAAGGTGGTCATCGTGGTAGAGTGCTGAGAAGGCTCAGCCTGGTTGCTGGAGGATTGCTGATCTGGTCAATTCCTGGAAAGGGGATCTTGGCAAAGTCTCCGCCAGGACTGTCGGCTAGGGTAGCACGAGAGGTTACCATGCTCCTTCAGCCGCTATGGGAACTATTCTGGCCAATTCTGGACAATCTTTCGGCCCCTACGGTGAACGGAGGTTTCACGGTTCGAACCCCAGGGTTGGCTCCTCCCTTTACCGGATATTTTTTTCTTCTCAAAAGTCTGGTAATGTTCCAAATTGAGCCGGTTCAGCCATACGAGCATTAAATCGCTTCGGCTGACTTAAGGGCTCAAAAAAAAAAAAAAATAAATAAATAAATAATGAAAGATAGGATCTCGTACAATTTAAACCCAGTATTAAAATCAGGTTGCAGCGGATAATACAAAAATCCCCAACAATGGATTGTTTTTTGTACAGCCTCCTGCGACGTACAGGAGGAGGATCAATGCTCGGTGGAATAACCCATCAACATTTCCTAGGAAATCCAATAATTCTCTTTTACGAATCTCCTTATTCCCACAGGCTTACGCAGCAACCTGGGAAAAATAATATCGCTACAGGAAAAACAATAAAGCAAAGAGCAATATGTAGCCACTTGAAGTTATTGAACGAAAAAATCACGAAAAGTGCAAAGCAAAAAGCACAAGAGCCACATTTCTTATTAGTTTTTATCGGATAAACCGTCATTCTAAGCAAGCATAAAACAAAAGCTGCTTTCCATCACGCTAACTTTTCTTATTCAATTTCATCGTCATGGTACCAGTAGAAGAAAATTTTTTTTCGATGCTGGATCATATTGAAAGTCCAACAGCAGGCCTTAAAGACGGAGTATCCAACTTGTGAGTTTTACTTTTCATCGAACCGCCGCCACACAAATCTCTACGCTCGTAAGATACTCAAAAAACTTGAACCTTATAGAACGACTAATACCCTAAATCCTCTATATGTGACCTGGTCCCCAATTGTAGCCGGGTGTTTCCCCAATCATGAATTATTTGTGACCTGGTCCCCAATTGTAGCCGGGTGTTTCCCCAATCAT
>JAHWFP010209624.1:0-19628 GCA_023313725.1 Lithobius niger | reverse complement strand
TTCCCCAATCATGAACTATTTGTGACCTGGTCCCCAATTGTAGCCGGATCATAATGACTTGATATTAAAAAAATTGCATAAAAGTTGACGTCCGTAACATAAACAGATACCGTATTCACATTAAAGAGTAATGGTCATTCATGCGACATTATTTACGCTTTTAATGTCAGACAAATATTCAACATGTATTGATACCGTAAATCCACCCAAAACCAAAACTGGTATAAGAGAAACCGCCAAGTTCCCAAAAAGGATCGGCATCTGAAAGTCGTGATATCATTTACCAGGGAAAGGCCGCCAAGGTTAATCCTATTAGCCAAGTTAATCGCACCGACTAACAGTTCAAAAATTAAATGAAAACTAGAAGATTGCTACTTGAGGTAGCAATCTTCAAGGTTTCATTTAACGCCCAAGTATTATTCGGTGCGATGAACTTGCCTAATAGGATTAACCTTGCCGGCCTTTCCCTCGTTGAATGATATCACTACTTTTAAAGGCCGACCCTTTTTGGAAACTTGGCGGCTTCTCTTATACCAGTTTTGGTATTGGGTGGATTTACGGTATCAATACATGTTGAATATTTGTCTGACATTAAAAAAGGGTAACAACGCTATGTTCTCATGCATAGCGCCTTAATCCAGTGGAGGATGTGGCCATAGCGATTAAGGCACTATGCAAGTGATCTGGGGGCGAACTGGGTAGCCGGTGCGAATCCGGGTCATGCCACTCCGACGAAACGTAAGTGCATAAAGGTGGCTTACTGAACTACGTTATTTCTAGTGTATGATTTTCGCTGTTGGCTTATTTCCAATTTTCCATAAGACTTGACAATAGGCAGCAAAAATTCTTCCGTGATGCTGTCACAAAGTTTACATTAGTTCTTTAATAGTAGTACTTCACTAGCTTCACTCTAATAAACGTAGGCGAGAGCCATTTAAACAACGCTTAAGCGTAGCTCTTCGCCCATGCCGAGAAAGCCCATCAGTTGCAGTATTTATTGGAAAATCTCGGTTCCTTTACACTCATATTGATGCATTATTTCCAGTGAAAAAAGATACCTCAACAACGGAAAATTCATTATAAACTGCAACAGAAACACCGTTAATATATCACCCCCCCCCCCACCCACCTTGCGGTAATGCTTGCCATCATGCCTTAATTATTAGAATACCAAGTTCTGAACATATAAACACGTCAAACGCACAAGCTGATAGGCTGATCAATTCTAGTCATACAAAATTAATCAATCGCTTGTTCGAGCAGCAACATCCTTATCCAATTTTCATAAACACGTGGAATTTGAAGAATTTAACCGGCATGAAATTGAGAATATTGCATATTTCATGCAGTGTTTATTGGCGCGTCACATAATCAATGATTGAGGGTTTGCACATGTGGCAACCACACAAGGGACGCTAGATTTTGTTTTGTTTGGCTCACGACTTCAATATTTTAGAAGAAGATGAACTATGACTGGATTTTAACGTGTTTGTTTTAGAGAATGTCGTTATTTAGGCATCGTTGGTATTTATTGGCGTTTCTAATCACACTGGTTTCGAAGAGGCAGATGGATCTCTTCCAATATGGATTCTTATTTTAAATACGCCCACACATGTTGTATACAGCGAGCTAACTTTGCATTCTCAGCTAGAATTTAGTCGCAATAGGGCAGGAGCCGTTGCCATGGTTACGACGCTACCTGCATTAGCTATCTCCAACAACGTTTGGGTAAATGCTTGCAGTCGTATAATCCGTAACAATAAGGTAAGAATTTCTCCTGACAACATAATTTCTTAGCCTCTAATGAACGAACATTATCGAGTTTATTTATTGCGATCTAGCGGACTTATAACCCCATGTTGCCAATTTCAGTATAATGTAGCTTCGGCAACTGTTCTAATCTATATAAAAAAAAAAGCTTGAAAAATCGTCCACTCTAAATTTTACGGCTACGGTGAAATCTTCTGAAAACAACTTTTTTTTTCCGTTGAAGTTATCTATTTGTTAGCAAAAATCGACATACCACTTATTCGTAGTCATCGGATAATCCATTTGGTAAAAATCCATACCTATAGTTATTTTTTTAAGCGAAGGACTTATCAGAACAGTTCGGTTTATCATTATCGACAGCTTTTTGGGTACCGTCCCGGGACAGTGATAAACAAAATGCGACAGAAACAGTTCTGCTTTGGTGGAAGTAATTTATTTGACGTACCGTAAATGGCCTATCAACAAACAGTTCTGGCAAAGGGATGTTCGCCCCCCCCCCCCCCACTAAAATGCGTTAAAGCCAGAAATTGCGAAATTTCTAACCGGGGGGGATGGGGGTTGTAACTGGATAATTTCACGAATTCTGGCTTTAAGTCGTTTAAGATCGTAATTTTTCTGCTAGAATTATTGACTAAAAGCTTCATACATTCAAGGAAATCAATGTTTCATCCCAGTATTTTTTTTTTGCACCAAAATTACCTAAAAGCTTCATACGTTAAGCAAACTAAATAAAGTAGTAAACTAATCAAATAAACCAGCTGTTTCCCCGGCGTACCATATGCTCACGCATGCGGGAACCAGCTAGACCGTAACATACGCCGGTCTAGCTGGTCCCCGCATGCGTGAGCGAACTACTTTACTGGAAAACATGAAATGAAAATGATGACCGAATTCTCCCGTCCCTCCGAGCTCCCCCCCTCCCACATTCCCCATTGTGGGGGGGGGGATTGAGGCTTAATGGCGCGTCGACAACTTGGTCATTAGCGCCAACCTCAGTCACAGTGCAGTGGTCCGGGTTGCCACTGCACCACACATTACAGAGATGTTATTCAAACCCCTAATCTAAATCTTGTCATACATCTGTACCTCCTGCAAAAATTGAAAAACACCGGACAGGAGGACAGACTTATCGCCCAACTGACGCGCAATGTCATGCGGAAGATGGAACCGACGACGAACACCATCAAGATGGCGACAATCAACAAGTAAGTGCCGGACCGTAAGTGGCCGTCGACACCGAGAACATTCAGGAGGGTCAACCCCCCGCAAAAGGAAACAGTGAGTAAGTCGGGTGTGACCAATTCGCAAACGGGCCAACACAACCTCCTCACGGCGACTGCGGCGACACGCCGAGTGCCACTCCTCGACAGTGCCTTTAATGGCCCGTAACTTATTACCGTCCTGTCTGTCCCACAAGGTTTGCCAAAAAGCGTGTAACCTCAGACGCAGAGTTGGAAAGGCATCTGAGGGAACAAGGCTGAGATCCCTACCGAGAGGGCCAGAAAGGGCCCCTTTCGCAGCAGAATCAGCTTGTTCATTCCCTGCTATCCCAACATGGCCCGGGATCCAGCAGAAAAGCACGGTTTTCCGCTGGCCAGGCAAGCGGGAAAGCAAAGCTTGGACACGTTGTGTCAAGGGGTTCCGAGGATTGTAATTCGCTAAGGACTCCAGGGCACTCATGGAATCACTAAAGACAATGAAATGCGTGCCCTGAAGGTCAAGGATCCATTCCACCGCCAAACCAAGAGCCAAAAGCTCTGCAGAGAACACAGAATAGCCTGATGGAAGGCGATGGGCAACCGTAACACCCTTACAGACACAAGCACACGCCACGCCAACGTCGGACTTCGACCCATCAGTAAACAGGCGCTGATAACCGGCGTACTGAGAACTCAGCCGCCGGAACTCCTGTAAGTACCTTGCTGGTAGAGTGGAACCCTTCGGGAGGGACGCCAGAGCAAAAGTGAAACTGCCACCTGGGACAAGCTAAGAGGCAACTGGCATTCTCCCAAGCCTCAAGACGCAGGGCACTTCAAAGGCTATCTCCTGACAGGACTGCTGGAGCCTATCGCGGAAATCACCCTTACCCACCCTGCGTCTACCGACTCGCAAGTCTGGCCCAAAAACCATGGACCAAGCAGGACTGGATTGCACAGCACGCAAACGCACAGCATACTGAATGGCAAGCTGTCGCCGACGAATGGCCAAAGGTGGCTCCGAGGCCTCAGCATAGAGGCTGACCACTGGAGAAGTTCGAAAAGCCCCAGTCGCCACACGCAGGCCACTGTGATGCACAGTGTCCAACATCCGGAGAGTGGAGTCACTAGCCGAATCATAGACCATACACGCATAATCAAGTTTGCTGCGGACAAGGGCTCGGTAGAGGCGCAACATGGCAGCGCGATCGGCACCCCATGAAGTGCCCGACAGGACCCGCAAGATGTTAAGCGCCCGCAAAGCCTTGTCTTTAAGCTGACGTAAGTGTGGAAGCCAAGACAACCTGGAATCGAACACCAGACCCAGGAAACGTGCCTGTGGGACAACAGGAATTTGTGCCTGTCCCAAGTACAGGCAAGGATCCGGGTGCAGTGTTCGTTGGCGGCAAAAGTGGATGCACACAGTCTTGTCCGGAGAAAACCGGAAACCATTACTTACCGCCCAGGTCTGGACTTTGTTAATTGCCAGCTGTAGCTGCCGCTCGCAGGTCTGCATGCGAGCTGCCCGAAAGCGCAGGCCGAAGTCATCGACAAACAATGACTGGGGAACAGCAGCTTGCTGAGCAATGGGGTTGATCCCTATAGCAAACAAGACGACACTAAGAACACCTCCTTGAGGCACACCATTCTCCAAGACAAACGGGCGGGAAAGAGTCGCCCCGACACGAACGCGAAAAGAACGGCCTGAGAGGTAAGCAGAAAGCAACAGTGGCATCTGTCCCCTCAATCCATAGTTATAGAGATTACGGAGAATCCCATAACGCCAATAAATAAAGAAAATCACAAGGTAAAGGGTAAACGAAGCAAGCAGTCTGCATTAAAGACTGTCCTTGTGAGGATACACAATACACTAGTCCAAGAAAGAAAGAAAAGACAACTGCCCCGACTGGGACTCGAACCCAGGACTTCCCGTTTACTAGTCGGGCGCTCTAACCACTGCGCTACCGAGGCAGGTACTGGCTACAGGCTCCAGCCGAGCTAAGTAGCTGTTCAATCTTTCTCAGTGGTGACCTAGAGATCACAAACATACACACAAGGAGGGAAAGCAAGGGCAACAGCAAGGGCAACCAGATGATCGATAGTTGACCGAAACCGTCGAAAGCCACACTGGGACACAGATAAGAATCCCCGTGATTCCAACACCCACACCAACCGCTCACTGACCATCCGTTCCATAAGTTTACAGACACAGCTAGTCAGAGCGATTGGGCGGTAACTGGAAGGAGAAGTAGGGTCTTTGCCCGGTTTTACAATCGGGATGACCACTGCTGTCTTCCATTGTGGTCAGATCCCCCTCCCCCCTGGTACCCCATGTTCCCTCCCGCCTATCCGCATTTACCATTGTGTGTTCTGAATCCCCCCCCCCCCCTCCGTGCTCCCCCTTCCCTTGGTGTTTTGTTTTCTTAGGGAAGCAAATACCTTTTTCAGTGGAGGGCAACGTAGTGTAGCTGAATTGCCAGTTTCTCCGTTTTGACACCAAATGCCATAAGCCCGACATAACGATCGTGCATTCAGTGATTGTTACGCAACCAACTTTGAAACTATACAACTTGGCACTAATAGCCAGCATTATTGAAGCAATATTTCGTTTGTTACTGATTGGCTCTGGTCATGATCCCTGCTATGGTCTGATCCCAACGATGCATCCTCTCAAGCCAAGTATATATATATCTCATCCCTCCAAATAAAGATTCTAAATCTATCTTGCTCCGACTGAGGCCACAGGCTCTCTTGTTGATATCCGACAGTCCCAAACAAGACCCTAGTGACCAAAGATTTCAGGAAGCCTTTGCCATGCTGCAGAAAGCAGCCAAACTGGTTCTTAAAAACAACGAAAAGAGAAATTTATATAGTGCTTCGATATTTTTTTCTCTTTTTCCAAGTCGAAGCTAGTCATTTCTCACAACCTGACTAGCAAGGGTTGGAAAAATTCTGCGCTGGAACCCAAAATCCCAATGCCAAGCCCTCCAGGATTCTGATAGCAACCATCTGAAGAAAAGAAGAGATTTGCCAGCAACAGACCTTACACATTATTAATACCTGATCTCTGTTGGCAGGTAAGGAGGGAATTTCAGATAAAGCCAAGCTACTATTATTATACCTTCAAATAATACTTTACGATGGTTATAGTAGTTGAGATGACTGCGGCAATTTGAGTAACGTGGTAACTGTAAATGGGTCATGGCAACGTTAATAACCCATCTGGAAGTGTGCGAGTGTCTACCACGCTCCCTCAGCACATAGACTGGCTCATTTTGGACATTCTCTCGGCCCTTCTATAACTCAAGGTTCCCCCTCCCATTCCCCGCCTTTTGGATACATTTCACTTAGTAGTCAACGTGAACAGTTGTTGTAGTTTAATTGTTGAGTTAGTTGCTGAATTATTGGGCTGGATTGATACTTGGGTGGGTGACCACCTGGGAATCTGGCTGTTGCAGACATAGGGCCTTAGGGCTTCGGGCAGATGACCAGGAGTGGTTAACGCTCGTTAAACCCTTTTGAATTTTTGGAAATATCTAGACTAGTGTGTCGCTCCAAGTTAGGCAATAACCATCACATCAATTCAATTGTCGAGGTTGTAAACCATTGTAGCGCGACGCCATAGCGTCAAGTGTCTTATATCCTGAAGCAGAGTTTGGCACATTTCAGGTACTTGGATAAAAATTAAAATGGGGTACAAAAGTTTAAATTGTGTTGAAATCGAGAGCAATGACCCACCTGACAAAAATTAACTCGTGTAGGAATGCCAGCTAAGCTGCTTTCAATGCAAAATCTGACCCTCAATAACGTTGAAAATGTGTTACTACTAGTTATTAGTTCGCTCATCCCCATGTTAAATCCCATAGGGTGATTATTCATCCTTACCGAGATAACGGAAAGGCTTCCAGCTACGAATTGGATGAATGGGTGCAGTACAATACGAATTGCATACCAAAACATTCGCCAACTTAATCGCACCGAATAATACTTTGGACGTTAAATGAAAACTTGAACAATGCTACCGAAAGTAGCAATGTTCTGGTTTTCATTTAACCTTCGAACTATTAAGCGGTGCGATTAACTTGGCAAATGTTTTGGTGTGTTGATATCACTCCTTTGAAGGGGGGGCGCGGAATTGTACCGATACGGAGTTACGTTAATTCCGGAATTTTCTTAAATACTGACCCCTGTGTAGACACGGAATTACAGTAACTCTGGATTCGTAATTTGCTTTAAAGGTGTCTGAAACAATCCGGAATTGTAGTAACACGGTTTCTGATGTTATATGTATAGCCGCAGCGAGTGCGGCAGCGCGAGCGAGTCAGGGACGTTATCAATAAACTCAGGAGTTATGGTAACTCCGTATCGGTACAATTCAGGCGCCCCCTTTGAAGGGCCGAACCATTCGGAAATTGGCGGCCCCTTTTACCAGTTTTGGTTTTTGATATGATTGTAAATATCTTGGCGAACAAATTATACAGAAGTTACATGAATTTATTTCCCATTTTTTAAATTTTTTCCCTTTAATTATTAATCGATTAACATTGTTACTTGTTGTTAGTTTTATACAATCTGTTTACATTATTTATAAATTACATGCGCAATCGTTTTCTTACAACATTGCTACTTAGCCTGCACGGCGCTGTAACGCCTTTTTGTTAATAAAGCCAAATAAATTCACTCAAAAACACCTACAGTACGAATCTTCACAGCTTCTTTAATAACAATTAAGAGTTTGACATCACGACTTTAAACGGCAAAAACCCTTTGTGTTGTACAGATTAAAGACTACAAAAGAAACAACAATTAACGTTAGTCTAATCAACGCCCGGACAGCAGCAGGCGAGCCCAATTCTTACCCAAAGGCATCTCCCCATTCAAGAGAATGGCAGCGGGGTCACATAGGACATCATAACCCCGTTCTCAACTGTATGTATGGGTTTCAACACCGATGATATCCTGTACAAAGACTGGACCACAAAGGAACAAAGATAACTACAATCTGGACCGAACTCGCGAAAATGCGTCGCAGAGAGAAGCACCCCCCTATAGCGCCTCCAATCCCAGCAGGCAGCAGTCCAGTGAGCGCCCTATGGCTTGCCCTTGTCAAGACCCAAACGCAAACGGCCATCGCTGGTTAGCACCACCTACAATCAGAAGCCGTTGGCACAACCAGCATCACTGCTAAGACAACAAATGTCATCGAACCCAAGCCAATCTAACGTACCTTCCTTAATTTATATCATTCAACCATTTTTTTTTTATTGTTTCTCTGAACCATACGTCGTCTGATGCTCGTATACATGAAGCGACTCAAGTTTGAATCGTAAGAACACGTCAACACTTGTGAAGTCAACATGCTATAGCCTACAGGCCAACTGGAAAATTTTTCAGAGCAATACATTTCTCTTGAGCAATACACTTTTATATATTTTCTCCCCTTCTAGATTCAAAGAATTGTGTCCCCCCTTACCCCTCCTATACCGTTATTTACCAATAGAGGAAAAATCTTAAATGTTCAGGTGTGAGTGTGTCGATTTGTTACTAGGAATGGGTGATACTGCTGTATTTCGATATTATCGTGTAAACAAAACATGCGTTAGTTTTATATCGATGCTTTTCGTGTTCGCGATTATCGCAGCTTCGATCTCATTTCATCCGTTTCACATCGGAGTGCAACGTTGTCTATAATTTCGCTAAATACGAGGAAAAAATGGCTGCTGCCTAGACGCAGTTGTTCAAGTCACTGAAAAACGTTATCTTCAAGGTTTTATTGGCAATCAATATGAATCAATAGAATTTTATGTTTGTGTATTTATTACTTTATCTCCTTCAGCTGTGTGGTTTCAATTAACTCCACCACAACTATAAAAACAAGGTCGTTTTCGCAGAAGATTCATCAAGTATTTAATCGGTGGTCAGCGGCCATCTTGTTTCTGCAGCAGCGCGAGAAGCTTTTCGTTGCTGCATGGCTGCATTTAGCCTTATAGCAATAGACTCACTTCGTTATGGGAGGAGCCTATTCCTATGGAAAGCAACACTCGGCAAGTGTTATATCACGAGGGCACAAGTTTGGAGGGCAAATGGAAGAAATGAGTGTTGGTACTACGGTAGCTCAATTGGGACAAGCGAACAACTTTATTTCTACATACACAAAACTTTCATGATATCGGAACCTCGGCGTTCCAACACCAAGACACACTACAACCTAGGGCGATACATGGTAAACTGAGTCGCTCGCTAGTAGCCATCTTGTTCCGGTTTCATAAAAGTTGTGGTGTGTCTCAATAAGCCACCGTATGTTGTGATCGCACAGCTTGAAAATGGTCGGCAAATGACACTAACGGAGAGTGAGGGAGAGCGAATTTCGTGAAGGTGAATTGCGTTAGCTAACACTTGTTATATAAATAAATAAAATAAATAAACAAGTTTACCACTGGAGTGGAAGGGTGGCAGAAGGGGGTTGAGCCACTAACACTGATCCTTGTAATGGGGTAAAGGGGAATGCTACACATTAATTGGTCGTTTTAGGAATTTGTTCAGATTTGCCTCATAGAGAAGCTTTTTAAATGCTGAAACAGTAGGCGCACACACCAAATCACCGTCCAGGGCGTTCCATATAGGGACAACCCGGACCGAAAAAAAATTACGACGGCAGTCCAGATGGGAAGGTGGAAAGATGTGTTTCCAGCAATGACCTCGGGTGCGGTTTGGCACAGACGCATGATCGAAGAATGGGTTTATAATTATGCGGTTTACAACAATACCAAGAATTATTTTGGTAGTTTACGACAGTGCAATGTTTATAATATAACTAGAGGAAGCCCGTGGACATTTCCCGGGACATTTTCCCGGCACGCTTCCCGAAGACTTGTCAGATTGATCGACCACTCATGCCTGGCTCCTTTTTGGCTGGACGTAGAGTGGGAGGGTTCATTTTCAATGCGGGCGCGAGGAGAGGAGAAGTGGTTTTCCTTTAGGCTTTCCTTTTCCTTTTAGCCGGTCTCCGATATTATTATAAAGATATTATAATAATAATGTTTATTTCCAGGGAAAAGGAAAACAGAGACCAACAGGGCAGATGTAGCCACTAACACTGGTTCTGCAAAATTAAACAAGACAAGATAATACAGGCAAAATAAGACCAACAAAATGATAAGTACCAAGAAATGCAAGACAAAGTACTACTTCGGAACACTAAAGTACATTCAAAAATGGAATGACACTGGCATAAACTAAACGCAGACTCGCAAATGTTACTAAAAAACAGTAGGTACCAAAAATAAATAAAAAACACCCACTAAATCTTAAAATCGATGCAAAAACCCGCTAATGTTGCCGTCAGCAAGTCTTCTCCGGAATGACTGCAATGACGGTGCCGAGACAACGGCCTCTGGAAGCGCATTCCATCAGTTGACCACACGGAAGGAAAAGAAGTGGGACCGGTAGTTCAATTTTGCCGTACGGCCCAAAAGTTTAAAAGTGTGGCCTCGAGTGCGCGAAGATTGGCAGACATAAAAAAGACCGGCAAGATTTCCCCCGTCCAACCTGTGCAGCACCGAGTAAACATGTCACAAACAAGGCGTCGATATACTCAAGGGATTCTAAGTTTAGGATCTTCAGTCAGGTAGGATAGTCCAAGCTCTTATTTACCGGTATCTTTGAACTCCAATGTGAGCCGGTATCACCAACGCCATTTCGTCAGTGCTGACAGTGCTTCTCGGTCTTTGATCAAGCGCTATTCGCGCTACTAACCCTTCTGTGACGACACGCTGCGACTGTCAGAGTTTCTATCCCCTGACACCACGTAGTAGGAAAAATAATGCCGAGTGGTCGGAGGTCAGCTACCAGCCAAACAGACACCGGATCGAAACAGACCAACGTAAAAAAAAAAAAAGTCGAATATGTATATATACAATTCTGATTTTGAGTAGCACTAACTTGTTCTGACCAACGCAAACGGTCATGGCAATGGCGCCGAGCTCACTACAATCAATGGGCCTTTCAGGTCTTAAACGAAGGCAATTTCGCGTCTTAAAAGGTTTTCTTGTACAGACCAGAAAGGACCGATCCGCTTCGTTGCTCTAACCGGACAATGCCACAGGGCAGAAACACAGAACGGACAACTCGACAAACTAAGTTTGTTAAGCTCTTTAATGAGCGTGAAAGAACGTCTGCAACGTTACAGTTAGACCGAAAGAAAAGGGGAGAGGTGATTAAAACTTTCATTTCTAAAAGACCTTTTCGACCGTTAAAATAGTAGACGTAGCTTAAAGGGGTAAAATGTCGACAAGCTGCAGCATCTATAGCCATTTGCCACTACCTAGTTATATTCTAGCCCTTTCTTCCAACAGGCGAAGAAACACACAAATAAATTTCTTTTTATGAAACAAACAAGCCTAATTATTGAGTGTAAAGTTGGTGCATCCACGTGCACCAGAAAGTAAACGGTAAAGTTAAACCTAACCTAATCAGGGCACTTTTTTTCTATATAGCGACCGTTTTGAAATGCAGATTTTGAACCGCTAGATGGGCGCCATCGAGTGACAGTGATATCGTTATCTTGACGCTTGCTCCCTACTACACGTGGACGCACCAACTTTACACTCACAACGAAGGCACGTGGCTAGTTTGTTGTGTAAAAAGAAATTTCTTTGCGCATTCTTTCGCTTGTTGAAATCAAGTGGTACATAGAACTAAATAATGGTAGACGGAGATAGATGCTGCAACCTGTCATTTGGCGAAGAGGCACCTTTAAGAGTAAAACTGGACGATTTGCTCTGGCAGTGGAATTTACTCTTAATATAATAATTTAAGTTACATTCCTTTTTACCCATGACCGCCACACGCAGTTCAGTTCGTGAGATTTTGGGCGCGTTTACGCAATGACAATTTCCTCGCTTACTAGCTTTTACTTGGTCGATACTAAATCTGCTGGCTGCTTCTCGCCTTTACCGGAGAATGCGGCTTTCGAGTTGTCTATACGTACAGTAACCATGGCAACAACGCGGACGCAAAGTTTCTCCTCGTGCCTCGAGACACAACGTACGATGCGTGCAACACGACAGCGTCGATTTATGACAACTAGAAAACAATTTTTATTGCACGACAAGACGACGGACAGTTATTTGAATGTTGGTATTCGATGCTTTGTCTTCGAATCGATAAACCTGAAATGGACGCCATGTTGGATTTTGAATTCTCGCTGCGAGTAGCTGTTTATTCTACCGTCGTTTGATCACTGCTAGAAGATGTTTTTTCAGCGAGAATAGCAAACTTTGGAAATAGCGTGAAATGGCAAGAATGTTTAACAGCAATGTTTAAAATGACTGTTGCACTTTGTTCTTTGTCCGTGTTGTTATTTATAATACACTTAATTTGTTGTCTATTATCGCATTCATTTAATAGAAACGGGAAATTAATCGTCAATAAATAACGGTTGCCTAGCAAATAGCTTTCGGCTAGCGAGAAGGTCTCGGTGCGTAAACGTCATATAACGTCACTATAACGTCATTTCCGTTGGCTTCTTTACGTGACTCAGGTTGGCACTCGTATGTTAAGAAAACCTCAATAGATCGGTAAAGGGAGTATCACAGTAATCTTACTTAAAACTGCTTAGAGCGCCGTTGACAACGCAAACATGATAGCCAACAAAATCGCATGCATATGTTGATACACTGAGTCCGTTCCTAAAAGACTGAAATGTGACGTCACTTTTGACCAGAGTCGGACTGGGCAGCAAAGGGCGCTTGTGCCAATTAGAGAAATGATGGGGGAGGGCCGCCATGAGATACCAGGAACTCAAGTCTGACGGATTGGAGAGCGTTCTTAGCTCCCCAAGCATTGTCCAGGGAAAAGCCCCATGAGCCTTTGCTTATTTTTGTATTCTACTAGCTTCGAGGTGCATTCTTCAACACACATTATACTTCACGGAATTTTTGTTAACTACCTTGAAACATAATAATAAATTTTATTTTTCTTGGAGGGGGGGGGAGGAGTGGGGAGGAGTTTAACAAAGGCGTTGAAAATGCAAGTATGGGGAGGGAGAAAAGGAATTTGTGCGTGAAAGGATCGCTCACCAGCGGAAAAGCATTCATTTTACTTCCGGAAAGGGGTAAAAAGGAGGCTAGCCTTGGGGCCCCAGAATTGTAGCAACCAAAGGGTGCCTGCGCCATGGCACAATGGCACTATGGCCAGTCCGAGCCTGCATTTGACGGAAGTGACGTCATCAGGTCGCATCGAGCGCTCATCTGTCCAATCATAATCCTCATTGTTTTTCATCTTGTATACTCTTGACGATTCACAAGATCCAATTGGATAAAAATTATCTAAAGTGTTACGAGCAGATATCCGTGAATGGCTAATGCGAGAACACTAAACCATGCGCAATGGCTGTTTGCTGTGACGTCACCATGAGTTAGCCAATGACGAACGAGAACAACGGCAGTTTGGCCGTCTGATTGGACTAGCCCAGTCACGTGAAATCCACGTCACAGCAAACAGCCATGGTGCGTGGTATAATGATAGAAATGCAATGATGGGTGTGATGGGGGTGCGTTTACACGAGGGAGAAAAATGACCTTGAATTGATATTTCGAGGTCATCCTCGTGCGAGATACGAGATGCGATACGGCAAAAAAGTAAATAGGAAAGTTGGACGCAAGGAGACAATATGACCAACAACAAAAAATAGATTCAAAATCGGATAATAAATAAAATAGTTACGATGATGTTTCAACGCTAACTCTGAACATGCTGGCTGCACTGGAGTGAAGCCAACTGCCGAAAAGTTTTGAATCTGTATTTTTTTGTTGTTGGTCATATTGTCTCCCTGCGTACAACTTTCTAATTTCCTTTTTTGCCGTATCGTATCTTGCACGAGGATGACCTTGAAATATCAATTCAAGGTCATTCCTTTTTTATCGTGTAAACGTCCCCTATCACATCCATCATTGCATTTCTATCATTATTATTCTATCATTAGCCATTTACAGGACATCGGCTCGTAGTCACCTCACCCTGTATACCGGCGAATTAAAAAATAAAAATTACGTATATTCCAAGAAACTGGGGCGCGCTCGTCATGCTCATTAAGCCTGATTGGGTTCACAACCTCCAATTTAATAATAATCTAACCACTTACAACATTTAATGGATTTCTGTCTCCGTAACATCATTTTGAAAACCGCCACAGAAGAATTCGGCTAATTTGGCCAAAAGCACCCCCCGTTTAAGAAGTGATGCTTCGCTGCTTTACTTCCTGGAAAAACTTGAGCGCTGTCACGATGGCCGCTGAAATACATTTCGAGCGTGGGCGACTGGTCAAATAATTGAATTAAGGCGGGTCAGCGAGGTCATTCGGTCCAAGAAACGAAAGATTAAGGAAAATGGCACTGGAGGCGACAAGTTCGCGGATGCTCAGCTGGTCGAGAGGTCAAACAGGAATGGCACAACTTCCAAAACTAAGCGCCAAGACCACTCCAAACTAAAGCTGTAAACCCACTTACATTTTTATGGCTGTTGTGTCCCAGAATACTAACCAGGATCGACGCCAACTTCTCCTACACAATAAGCTCCAGAGGGATCAAAGTGTGACCATAAGCAAGACGTGGCAAACGTGCTAACTGTTCCCATTTGCAATAAAGTAAGCCGCATCAACGCCATAACCAAGACTGCCTAATTCACTATTTGGCTACCTTCGTTAACACTGTAGGGTTTTAGACAGGACCAAAAATCTTTTTAGGGAATTCCTCATTAGCAAAGTGTGGAAAAGTTGCTATTGGGCGTCACTATCTCACACAAAAAATTTCACCACTCTGGGGTTATGCTTGAGGTGCCCCAAGGGCATTGGGGAAAACGGCGAAAAATGATGATTTTAATGTTATTTTTGACGAGAAATAAAAAGAAACGAAGCGGCAAAAATAGCAGTTACAGAACGAAAATAGCCCTCCGTATGGAAATTGAAATACAAAATTACCATTCTTGTCTTTAAACAATTGTGTGGACACGTGGTAAGAAGCATTATGAGGCAATATTCTTTAATGTAACCCAACTAAAAAATAATTCCCCAAAATGTACAGAAAAATAGAGTAGAAAAATAAAAAAAATAAAAAATAAAATTCCGCTCGGATTTCTTGAGAAAAATGCCCGAGAACCAACTTTCTTTTTTTAAGTGGCCTTACTGTTTTTGAAATCTAATTTTTAAGATTATTTTATTGAAATCTGGCAGAAACTACGTTAACATGCCGTAAAATTACAAATAATTTCACTTTCCTTAAAAACTGTGGGAATAGTAATTTAGCACCGAAAATTGGTCAAAATGGTCTCTTAAGTGTTTCAAATGAGATAATGTCAAAATTAAATTAAAAAACCGGTCAAATCATCATTTTTGCCGTTCTGCCCATTGCCGTACAATGTTAAACTTGAAGGCCCTTGGGCCACCTCAAGACGTGACCCCCCCAGAGTGATGAAATGGTTTGTGTGTGATCGTGATGTCAAAGCGCAACTTTTCCACACCCTGGCAATAAGGAATACCAAAAAAAAAAACATTTCTACACTCCACCCTACACTGTAAAAACTTGGAATTTCGTATCGCACTGCAAGAATATGTTACTTTTCCAAAGTTTATTTTGTCAAACTTAATTTTGTGTCTGGGCTACGGCATATTTTGCAGGCTTTGTTGTGTTTTCCATGACATAATGGTTGTGCTTTTCACAATTTGTATTGCCTTTGCTTAAGAACGTGCAGGATGGAAACCGAAGCGTCGCATTTTAGTATGACCATTGTGCACTCTCCTGGCTTTTTATTACTTTTACAAATTTTATAAAATGAACTGATACAAATAACGAATAACTAAACCATTGAAAGCTACATTCGCAATATTGTGCGATATTGGGAAAGAAGACACGTTAAAAGGACATACCTTCTCACCATATTCGAGCTTCCTGCGCAAAATACCTTAAGTTAGAGTGAATGTAGCAAAACCGTTTCCCACGAGGGAAAAAAATACGAAAAAGAATGCCTTTGCGACAGTTACACTCGACGTGTCTGAAGTAATGTTGCAAAATTGAGGAAAGCCAATCGGGAGGAATGTATCTTTAATAGTCGTAGTTAGGAATTCAGTATTCTTCCAGCATCTTCATTTAAATGTCAAGTACATTACATTTTTTTCCGTATGATACCTGTAATAAGAACACGTGCAACACGAACCAACTGACAAAAAAAACAAGACAGCTCACTTTAACGTCGACAGCCGCACCGTCAAACAAAAAAAAAAATCTTTCTTTCCGCTATCGAACCGTTTTGTTTTCGTCCTACTCGACCTGAGAGAGACATATTTCTTTCTTATTCCCAGGTTTGGAGTTCTCCTCTGTTTGTTATTCCCGCAAGGAAAATCTCTGACACGTCCAAAACCGGTGCCTGCACGCTCAGCTAACACCGAACGGACGGGGCGGCACACACACAATTCACCGCCCTATCGTGTACCTGGATCCCATAAGTCAGACACAGAAAGCGCAAACACAAGAATTATGGGA
This sequence comes from Lithobius niger, assembly GCA_023313725.1. NCBI lineage: Eukaryota > Metazoa > Arthropoda > Chilopoda > Lithobiomorpha > Lithobiidae > Lithobius > Lithobius niger. The sequence continues at coordinate 3,127 of JAHWFP010209624.1, read as the reverse complement.
ACTCTAACGGAGAAAAAGCAGTCCTACCGTGCAGCTTCATCGAAAGACAAGGAGGTGCAGTTTAAAAAAGAAAAATGGGCACGTCGCCAGCTAATCCGAGAGTGGCTGTGTTCCCCCTCAGAAAAGAAATGAATTTTTTGAAAAATGCTTCTTTTACTTTGACATGCATGGAATATGCGGGAACCAAGTCTCATTGAATTTGGCTACCCGCACCATCTCCACCGTCAAATAACGCAAAATCTCTGCTTCATGCCCAAAAGAATTATTCAAGCACAACATCTCCTTACTAGCAGAAACTTTTTTTTTTCCCTGAGAAAACCGTAAATACGTCCGGAGATGAAGAAGGATGCATATTAGATCAAGAAAAAAATATATAAAAAGAAAAAAATTAAGCTCTGATTAAAATTAGGCAAAAAAGAAATTCCAGTTTCGTCGAAACAAAATATTCTTAAATATTCTCCAATTTGACGTTGGAGAAGTTAAAGATGCATTCCTAATTGGAATGATTGGTTGCAGTTTCTGATGTTATATGTTTTACCCGCAGCGAGGGTGGCAGCACGAACGAGGCATGTCATTTGAAAGAAAATTATTCGGCGAAACGGGATTCGGCGAAACGGTCATATACCCCACGCCCTACGCAACAGGTAAAACGCGTCCCAGCTGAAGCCAAGCAGCCCCGCCCCCATTTTTAACGGCAATTAACCAATGGGAGGCCAGCACACGACAGCCACCAGCCAATCACTCCTCCTTAACACACATACAACGATCACAACGTAGTTTATCAGCTATAACTGAAAGATTTGTCCCTCCATGTTGTTTTTACGATCGAGACATGTGCGTAAGAAAAAGTCTCAAACATAAGGTTATGGGCGGAATTTTAAATTGGAGGGATGATAACGCTATTATCCTAGCCCCAAAAAGTTCCAGACCTGAGTAGCTTCATAATACTTTTTGTAATTAAATTTTTGTTGAACCATTAAATCAACTTGTAAATCAACTGTTCGTAAAAACGAATTGGCTCAATTTTTGTCTAATTTGTGTGCGCTGCACTCAATTACTGTTTTGTTTTGCAATGAGAATAAAATGTCCATATTTAGAAATGCAACTTTACAAAAAAAAAAGGCATCGGCTACATCGCATTAGATGGACTTAGTGCCCTTTTTTCATCGATTCTTTTAAGGCTTTTTTTTTTCTCTTTGGGTTGTAGTCTTCCTACTTTATCCGCTACAGTATAACGCTGCGACCGGTGGGGAGGGGAAGGGAGAGGGGGAGAACAAGCTGTATTGGGCTCAAAAATGTTAACCTTTTTTGCACTAAATTGTCGGCAAAATACGCCCCCCCCCCCTGAAAGGTTGCTTCGGTACGCCCCTGACGAACTATGTGTGAAAAATATCACTTGTGATGTGAGTAGAGCAAGCACGTGTCAACTCGCAAGTAATTTCGTCAAAAAACCATGAAGCAAGGAAATAATTTTGTTTCTCGACAAAGCCGCTAAAAGTTAATTAAGTGGTTCTCGGGAGCGCACGCATGGGTTTTTTTTTCTCAGTGCATGAAACAGTTTTTTTATGCCATTGTCTAAAAATACAAAAAAAAAACAAAAAACAAATCCGATCACGCGTCTGCACTTTCAACAAACATTTTTTGGAGCCGATGACAACGTCAGCTCTTTGCGCCAGTCACATGATGGCCTCGAAACGAAGCTAAGGGTCGTTGTGAGGCATTGTCACAACTAAAATATTAGATCTAACGAATGACTTTTATCAGATGTGCAAATTTGGCACGCTCACCCAGGAATTAAAACACACATATTGTACTCCACTACAAAATGTAAGCTACCGATTTTGTTTTGTTTGGTCAAAAAAAAAAAAAAAAAAAGCCGCCCGCTCACGTCAATTATTTTTAGTATCACTCGTCTTGAGAACCACTTAATTAATTTTTAGCGGCCTAACCTAACGTAATTTAAGAAAAGGGAAAAGGTGTTGGTATAGACTGAGACTTGTTTTCATTACTGAAACGGAAGCTGGATAAAAGTTCATTTTGAACATGCTAGAAAAAAATATATACCCACACAGAGCTGGGGATAGCAACCCCTCCCCACCCCCCCACCCCCAACAACAAGGGATAGTCACAAGCGGAACACAGAAAATTTTGTAGTAAATTACAAGTTCGTTCGTTCTCATGAAAGATTGGAAAGTGGAACAAACATCAAACTTTTAATAATTTAAGCGAATGGACTGCATTATAGTGACATCCTGGAAAATTGATGCGACAGATAATGTGCGCGTTGAATGACAGGCCTGACAACTAAACCCTGTTACCGCATGGTGGTTAGAAAACTAAGCCAAAACTGGAAGCGGAAGGAAATGGAAACAATTCGCTAGGGACCATACTTCATTTTAGTTTTACGTATATTGGCAAAAGATAAAATATCAACCGCAGCAAGGATAAAATCTGAAACTTTGTTTAAAGATAAACGGAAAATTAAACTTGAAAAGCACTTGTAGAATGTTACATACCAAAACCGGGAAGTGTACAAATATGCATTAAAACGCGATGTTTCGGCTCAACTCGCAAATTGATTCATTATCTTTTTTATGTAGTTTACTAGAGGAAGCCCGTGCTATGCACGGGGTCGGTCATGAATTAAGTTTACGGACACATTTCCCGGGACATTTTCCCGGCACTGTTCCCGACGACTTGCAGGATTGATCGACTACTCATGCCTGCCTCCTCTTTCAATGCAGGTAGAAAGGGAGAGCGCATTTGCAATGCGGGTGCAAGGAGGGGAAAAGTGATTGTTCGCCCCGACGACTTGCCAGATTGAACCTTTATTGAGTTGATCGACCACTCATGCCTGCCTCCTGTTTACATGCAGGTAGAGTGGGAGAGTGTATTTTCAATGCGGGCGCGAGGACGGGAGAAGTGGTTTTCCTTTTAGCCTTCCTTTTAGCCGGCCTCCAGAATTATAATGTAGATAATTGTTTTTATTGCGTCGAGCACTTTTAAAAGGACACGCCCTCTCCCAATTTACGTACATCCTACGAGTAATAGCATTTGCAACACTGACATACGTTTGAGTGAATGTAGCAAAACCGTCTCGTACATGGGGATAAAACAGGAAAATAAA